>CM043019.1:99505939-99614980 GCA_023690525.1 Holotrichia oblita
TGTTCGATGAAGCTGAGACATAGATCTGTGAGTTAACACTAATAATTTACGAACATATTTTAAACAGAAAAAACTTTTCTTCATTAAGCAAGCAGTGCTGCTTTTGTTTTTAAGTCACAGCGATACCAATGATGAATATTCGAGTTCGTTGAGTACTAATGGCATTGTTTTCTGGTAAAATTACAAGAAGGTTGCTTCCACAACCAGAATCAGTCCTTAAGCAGCTATTTCCGGAGATGAACGAATTCATGTTGATAAAGTGAAATTGGCTACCACAATTTAAAAACTTGTAAATGTTTTTTTTACTTTTGGATATAATGTTATATAGGTCTAAAGTTGATAGTTTCTGTGTAAACAATTATTTTACTTGATAAATTGAAACATTTCAGTAGGCTATTCTGCATAGGAAAAAACAAAAAATTCGAAACCAACAGAGTAGAATATTTTTTACTAGTATGGACTGTCGTTACTATGTGAAATAAATTCTGCAACTGCTCGCTTATACAGGTGTTCACAATTTTGCAAAATCGAAGAAATCTCGAAATTTTTGAATGGAACACTTGTATTTTTGGCTCATTGGAAAGCCCTGTTACTACGCTTTCTATTGATACCTCATTGATGCACCTAGGATAGATCATTTTCTAATTATTTCTTTTTTTAAAGTTGAATTAATGAGAAATGCTTGTATTTTTAGAAGCTAATTTGCACTTCAAACCTACTGTAAGATCGGATATTCAACAAATAATCTATAAACGGTCTATAACAAGAGGAAACTCCATTTAGTATGAGAAACAATTAATTTTCACCCAGCGGTGAATTTAATTAGTGAATAAAATTAGTCATTATAACAATTTCGTTTAAAGATTGAACGAAATACTGTATAACACAAAAGAACTATTTACAACTTGGTTATTAGTATACAAGCTTAAAACTGACACCTTTACTTTATATTAAATTAATGTTACCTTTCACCGCTGAGTGAAAATTAATTGTTTCTCATACTAAATGGAGTTTCCTCTTGTTATAGACCGTTTATAGATTATTTGTTGAATATCCGATCTTACAGTAAGTTTGAAGTGCAAATTAGCTTCTAAAAATACAAGCATTTCTCATTAATTCAACTTTAAAAAGAAATAATTAGAAAATGATCTATCCTAGGTGCATCAAATGAGGTATCAATAGAAAGCGTAGTAACAGGGCTTTCCAATGAACCGAAAATATACAGAGTGTTCTATTCAAAAATTTCGAGATTTCTTCGATTTTGGAAAATTGTGAACATCCTGTATAAAGCGAGCAGTTGCAGAATTTATTTCACATAGTAACGACAGTCCATACTAGTAAAAAAATTCTACTCTGTTGGTTTCGAATTTTTTGCTTTTCCCTATGCAGAATAGCCTACTGAAATGTTTCAATTTATCAAGTAAAATAATTGTTTACACAGAAACTATCAACTTTAGACCTATACAACATTATATCGTTGTAACCAGCTTTCAAGCGCGGATCATTTTTTCTATAAATATACAGGATGTTCCATTTAAGAAAATGCAACTTTAGTCTGGCATTTCCATCTGGAACACCCTGTATAAAACAAAATATTTTAAAACGTGCACTTGATGGTGCGGAAGAATATCCGATGACTAAATATTTGACAAACTTTCAAATAAGCGTGTAATCTTCCGTCCCCGCTTCGTTGCCGGACTCTGTATGTTTTTTCGTGACGCAAGAAAAAAATAACAGGCTTTCGAGATATTACCTGAAAAGTGATGAGTCAGTCACGAATGTAAATGAGCTTACAACTGTCCATCCGACTTTTTTAAAAAATAGGTATGTACAAGTTATCGATATTTCAATTTAAATATGCTGGAAGTTACCCTTAACTTTCATATTTTAAACGAAACATCCCTCGGATTTTTGGAATTCTCACCATATTCTCTTTTTCTCAAATTTCATAAACTAAAAATTATAGATATAGTATAAGTATTGGTATAAGTATTGGTTGCGTTGGTTAAGATTATTATTCTAACGGGTACTTGTTTCCGATATGTCTCTGCTATTGACTTTTTGCTAGAAAGCAAGGAAATTATTGCTGATTCATGTTTTAAGCACAGAAGGTAATCTTAACGATGTCTTTGAGGTTTATATTTACTAGGTCAGTCTATTTTTAGTTTAATGTATATTATTATTTTCTTCTAGAGTGTACATATCTAAGAGAGTTTTCAAATATCATTCCCATTTATTTATAGTTGTAATCGTTGGGTACTGAAATATACATATATGTATGTATTTATTTTTATTCGTTTAGCATTATTTGTGTTTCTTGTTCTGTTTCCTTCATTGTAGATCCTTAGCTGTAGCTTACTGTTCTCTTATTAGTACTAGACTGCACTTCTGAATCAATATACAACTCGATGGTATCGAAATAAACAGTACTTAATGTTAAAAAGCAGAGTGCTAAAATTTGACAGCCACTTAATAGTCACGATACAAGATGACCGATAGGAAATCTAAATCCATTTATATCCTTATAGTTAACATTAGGTGCAGTGCCATGCACGTTTTAAATTTGAAGGAGTGTGAATGACAGATGTCGCCTTGTTGATATTCTGGATGATGATTTGATTAATGACAGATCTTCGAGTATGTCTGAACTGTCATGTGACGCCGAAAACTTTGCTCAGAGTACCTACGTTACGCATAAACAATGCACAAATACCTACACGAATTTAGCACATGCTAAAACGTAGATTTTTTATTTGATGCAACCTCAATATAGGTTGTAACCTATACAATTCTAATATGTATATTAGAATTGTACTTAGCGTTCCAGAGCAAATGAGATAGAAGCTGTGTGTAAGGACTCCTCAACAACCTCTCGCGCCGGCTCAAAAACATACACGATCAACCTATTGAGAAAATTACTCTGGACAGAAAACCTCAAACTGAACTACAATAATATTTCTTGTGTTTGAGGATATTTTAAAGCAATATATTTGTAGCGTTATCTAATGAGATTATTTATGAAATTTTGTTGATTTTCTTTGCAGCTATTACAAATTTGAATTCTAAGAAGTTTTACCAACGCTTCGCCCTACCGTCTCAAAAAAAAATACAATGAACAAAAAAAAACAAGCTTTTATTTTCATTCTATAATACTAATACATGTACTTACATATTATGTATGTACATACATACCTATTCTAAAGAAAACAGGAACTCGTCAAAGTATTTATTTTAACATATTTTAACTTAACTTCCACAGTATCTCCACAGATATAAGAAGTTCAACCGGAAGTATAAAAGGTACCTTATTGCATTTTTGTTTATTTTCTGAAGTTTTTACGAACATGTGACTTAATATAATATATTGATCTACGTGGATGGATAAAAATAATGTTATGGGCACAACAAGAATTTTTCTCTTTTCAAAGACGATTATTTCAATTGCCTTACTACGTACTTTCTGGAATTAAAAAACCGAATAACGATAAAATATTTATTGAAGGTCAGTTACCGAGAATAAGATATGCAAAATTAGAATTGATAATCCAGAGTTTGTTAATCAAGAAATGAAAGTAGTAATAATCTGACAACTTTTAACACTTTTCTGTTATGACAAGAAGATTACTAATTTTCAATTGCTGTCGTTAAATTGCAGGAGATTTAGAAAAAATTTCAACTTTTTTAATTTTCGTGTCATGACTTCAATTTCTTTGTAAAATTGTAAAATTCTACAGTTGGTATATGTTCATATAGTATAATATAAGAAACAATTAAATTGTATAGGTATATACAGGGTGGGCCACTTAAAATGATGCATTGAAATTATGGCCAAACGAAATAAGAAATTTAAAATCGGACCAGGTAAAGTTATAGTGTTGTAAGGAAAGCACATTTTAATAAAAATGTGGATTTTATACCGTTCATCATAACGTCATACCGAAATCAATTTGCATTTATTTATATGGAATGTGGTATTTTTATTTTACATTTCTTAAACAGATAATTTTTTAACGTGTAACTGTATAAAATATAACCGATTTTAATAAGAAATACAATCAACAACTCTTTAAAATTGCCGCCAATATTTCAAATTTTGAAGTGCACAAATATTGTTATTTACCTGATGCATATTTATGTAAAACGCAAAATTTGAATTGGGTTCTAGATATATGTCATTAAATGTCATTTGGCAACTGACAAATGTTAATAAAATTAATTATTCGTTTTGTAGCTTTTGTAGATTTTATAGTTTACACTGCATATTTTAAATTTAGCAAGTTACACTTTAAGATAAGCAATGACAGAATAGTGATTTAAGTCAAATCTGACAAATGTCATACAAATTAACGTGCGTTACGTCAAATTTCGGTAAACTAAGCTTGAAACTTCGATACCGCGAAATTTAAATAATTAAATTTCATTCTTTGTAATTGCAAACATTGTTGGATAAAATATTAAATGATTATGATGTGTTAGTAATACCATCTTCTTACAATACAGTCACAGAAAACATACATGTGCTATTTAATAAAATGCAAATTGATTTCGGCATGACGTCATCATGAATGTTATGAAATTTATATTGTTATTAAAATGTGCTCCTCATCGACCTCTATAGGTCTACCTGGTTGGATTTTAAAATTTTTATTTAGCTTGGCCGTAACTCTAGTGCATCATTTTAAGTGGCCCACCCTTTATTTGGAAAGAGTATAGTTGAATTGGACAGTTTATACTTTTTTTCTTAATATGTAATAATTTAATAAAAATAATTTTTAAAATGAACAAAAAAATTAAACTATATAAATAAAATGTTTGTGTGCGGTCGTCAAGAATTCAAAATAGCAATTGCAGAATCATGTGTTTCAGGCACAATATATGTAAATATAAGGCAAAAAACGAATACTTTAGAAAGGTTCTAAATCACGTCAAAATTTGAAAACATGCATAATACTGGAGATACTAAAAATAGCTAAAAAAGAGAGCATAAAATGGCTTGCATTGTTAGTTCTATTTCAAGCGCCAGAAAACTTCAACAAATGAGAACTTCTGCGAAAAATTCCTGTACGTTATCATCCTGTACTTAGATTTTTTTTAATTGCTAGCGTGCGTCTAAGAATATTAAACGTGCGCTTATACAAAAAGTTGAGGTTATAGTATCTGACTTACTTTCGAAACACACACCCGTGAGCTATGCCCGTGAACATTGCAGGGAATGCACGCGAATCGATATATGTCAGAACTTTACAGATACCAAATATAAAACATAATAAAGTACTATTCGGTACTAATATTTGCGAACAATTGTTCTTTTTTCTATTCAGTAAGTAGTAAAGATACTGTAGTGTGAGAATATTTTTATAAGATTACTTTAAGTAATAAAAATTGAAAAATGTGTGAAATATTTTGCCAACTGACTTCTCTAATATTCAGGTCGATATTAAAACGGGTCGATGGCCGCAGTGGTTAGGCGGCTGACTATTGTTGTGAGAGGACGATAGGTGCCGGGGTTCAATTCTCTGGAGGGACGGTGACATTTTTTCAGAGAGTTTAATCCCGGATCGACTTGCCATTCGCTGTTGGGAGCAAAGTGATTAACAGCGCGGCATCATAAAAGGCGATATGGTGCTGTCACAAAGCCAATTGAACACAACATACACACACAAAACTACACCGCAAGAGTTGCAGTGATAGCCAGACAAGCGATACAGTTTACGGAGTCACTGCAACTAAGCACCCACCACATTAAAAAAAAAAAAAAAAAAAATACAGTTGTAAAAACGTGAATACCATTACGTTAGAGTAATATAGGTATATTTCAACAAATTCCAACCTGTTTTCACTTCCAAATCCAATATTACAATTATTATATACACACTACAATATATGCCCACTATTGACTTTTATATTTGGAATTGATGTTTTAACAATCCTTTGTGTTCAGGCATAGTGGACATTTTTGACATTCGCCCAGTACCCAGGTAGCACAGTGACGACACTTTTACGTCATAATTTGATCATCGGTTACGTCCCTATAACTTTAAGTATGACGTCTAAATGACGGCAGGATCACGTGATTATGTCATAGACCAGTCACGTGAAAATTAGACGCCTTATAGATGTGTTCAGAATGACGTTATTAAACCGTCACCTTTAGGAATATATAGTTTAGCAAAATGCAGCTCTGTAGTGCATATGTCTGTATAAATTACAGTAATCAATAAAAAAACTCGAAATATTTTCAATATTTATTACATAAAGTAGGTAATTTCCTCTTATCCATCATTTTTGTAATTTTAACGAAATCTTGCACCAAAATTAAAAAAAATTACCATTGGCATATAGGAAGAATTTCTCATCATTCCCCGCTGGCCACACAATCTTGAGCTACACCGACATACCATACAATATTACTCACAATGTTGCATATCTCATTTCTTAAATAATAGTAGTAATATTTTTTCCATAAGTACTCACTTTTACGTTGGTCTTGTTACACGAAAATGGATCAAATCTGTGAATATACTCGTAATTCAATAAAAAGAAAATTAAACAATACGTGCTCGTTTAGGTAGCGTTACCATAAACGAAAAGGTTGTAGAACACTTCGACACTACTTACAAAACAAGCCGGTTGTTACGAAGCTGTTATATGATTCGATGGTGATCTGTGTCTGTTTTAAAGACTGACGGCGGGTAAATCAAAACTTTGCAGTTGCATATCAAGCGAAAAACTAAAATGTAGAATTATAATTATAGTAATTTTTTTGCTGTGGAAATTCGAGTTTTTTATTCCAATATTCAAATACTTAACTAAAAGTTAATTACAAAATCAAAAAATTATTATTTTCAAATTTGAGCTGCAATACACATTGACTTAACCTTTAAACCAAATGTGTTATGACTTCAAAAAGACGACACAATTTTCGTCATTTTTTCCCAATTAATATCGTCAATGTGTGACGTGAGCGTGCTACGTGGGTAGTAACACCATATTAACACATTTTTCTATACTTCAAGTCATTTCTATTGCAAAATTAATAGCAAATCATGAATGAATTACAAATACAAACGTTTTGACAGGAATGACAGTTACTATTCAATTGATAAACTCTACAGCATCTTTATTAAAATACTCTAACTGGATGAGTTTTACTACTCATAGTTTCAGATTAAATATTTTTTATGGTTTGCTTATTACTAATTACATGCGTCATTGCATGATGACTTTAAATTGAATGTAACAAATTTCAAAATATTGCATTTGCAGTGAATTTGCTTAAAAACCGTCAGTCAAAAGGGTAACGTGTATGGTATTTTAAAAAGTTCATGAAGTACTGATTAATACACGAAAATATACAGGGTGTCCGATTTGAAAGAGTCCGAAATGAATTTACAAAACTCGATCATCTGTATAATAGCGAGTAATATCAAGTAGAATGTAGGCCAATTTAGCACCTTTGATGATACAATTATTTTTTTAGATTAGTTTCCAGTTCTTGGATGACATTGCAACATTTTGCCGGAATGCCTTGCGAGCCGTCGAAGGGGTCGATTTTCTCCCCGGAATATAAAAAACCATAAACACATTTTTTATATTCCGGGGATAAAATCGACCCCGTCTACGGCTCGCAAGGCATTCCGGCTGCGCGAGGGCGATGTGTCAGGCATACCTCTACACCACATATGAGACTCAAGTTGAAACCTTTTTGCCGTAATTTGGTTTTATGTATTTTTTATATTCCGGGGAGAAAATCGACCTCTTCGACGGCTCGCAAGGCATTCCGGTTGCGTGAAGGCGATGTGTTACGCATACCTCTACACCATATATGACTCTCAAATTGAAACCTTTTTTTCCGTCATTTGGTTTTATGGATTTTTTATACTCCGGGGATAAAATCCACCCTTTCTACCGCTCGCAAGGCATTCCGGCTGCGCGAGGGCGATGTGTCAGGCATACCTCTACACCACATATGACTCTCAAGTTGAAACCTTTTTGCCGTCATTTGGTTTTATGGCTTTTTATATTCCGGGGAGCAAATCGACCACTTCTACGGCTCGCAAGTCATTCCTGTTGCGTGACTGAGATGGTCTAGTCATTCCTCTACATCATATATGAGACGCAGGTTGAAACCTCTTTTCCGTCATTTGGTTTTATGGTTTTCTTATATTCCGGGGAGAAAATCGACCCCTTCGACGGGTCGCAAGGCATTCCGTCTGCGTGAAGGCGATGTGTCAGGCATACCTCTACACCATATATGATTCTGAAGTTGAAACCTTTTTGCCGTCATTTGGTTTTATGGATTTTTTATCCTCCGGGGATAAAATCCACCCCTTCTACGGCTGGCAAGGCATTCCAGCTGCGCGAGGGCGATGTGTCAGGCATACCTCTACACCACATATGAGACTCAAGTTGAAACCTTTTTGCCGTCATTTGGTTTTATGTATTTTTTATATTCCTGGGAGAAAATCGACCCCTTCGACGGCTCGCAAGGCATTCCGGTTGCGTGAAGGCGATGTGTTACGCATACCTCTACACCATATATGACTCTCACATTGAAACCTTTTTGCCGTCATTTGGTTTTATGGATTTTTTATATTCCGGGGAGAAAATCGACCCCTTCTGCGGCTCGCAAGTCATTCCTGTTGCGTGACTGAGATGGTCCAGGCATTGCTCTACATCATATATGAGACGCAGGTTGAAACCTCTTTTCCGTCATTTGGTTTTATGGTTTTCTTATATTCCGGGGAGAAAATCGACCCCTTCGACGGGCCGCAAGGCATTCCGTCTGCGTGAAGGCGATGTGTCAGGCATACCTCTACACCATATATGATTCTCAAGTTGAAACCTTTTTGCCGTCATTTGGTTTTATGGATTTTTTATTCCGGGGAGAAAATCATCGACCCCTTCGACGGCTCGCAAGTCATTCCGGTTGCATGACGCAGATGTGTCGGGCATACCTCTACCCCATATATGAGATTCAAGTTGAAACCTTTTTGGCGTCATTTGATTTGATGGACATTTTATATTCCAGCAACAACGACATTGACCCCTTTGTCGGCTTGCAAGATATTAAGATAACGTACATGGCACTGAGTGAGTACTCGTCTACACCGCATCTAGTCCTCAAATTGAATACTTTCTTCTCTTGTATTATTTGTCCTCTTTTCTCTATTTCGTAATGGATATCTTCGACATATCCCACGACATTCACACTACGTGGTTGTACTTTATGCTACGATATGCACTTTATGGTATGCTATATTTGTTTTTAATTCAAAAAGTAGTTTACTCTTTATATTTGAATATACATAACATATTATTTACTTAAGTAACGTAAATATGTTCCAATATTTATAGTACTTCTGAAATTAGCCGATAGCTAACGTTGGTGCTTAGTACTTATCTAATATAGATTTGTTATAGTTATTGGTAAGTTTATTGCCGGCACACGACGCCTATGGCGAATCGGGTATCTTCGGAATTTAGGCTGCTAGATTTTGGCTGCCAATTTCACACCGGTGAACTAAAGTTATATTAAATTGTTTATAGTAATTGGTAGAATACATTGTAATGTTTTAAACCGTATGTCAAACAAAAACAATCATAAGTTTGATTCGTCACCAACTACTTCAATAACCTTGTATAAACCAAATATTTTTAAAACGTAGCCCATGTAGCCCTCAATCAAATTCTAAAAAGGTTTTTCGAAATTCCTCACAGTTTAATTATAATAGCTCACCCCATCTTGGTTGTACCACTGTATATTAACTCTTTGTGTGCCACTGGCTACATGGTGTAACCACCAATCTACGTAATTTTTCTATCGTTAGCGGCCCATAGGTTTCGTAGCGGCGCCACTTAGTATCATTGCAGGTACTGCTCTCTATCGGGTATGTTTGAAGGATTATTTAGATATCTTGTGCGGGATCAAGTTTGTGGTTATCGGTTGTTGATGTACTGTTTTGATTTAGTAGTGCAGAAACTGCTGTGGAAAGAAAATGAGCGGTATGTACATACATTTTGACTGTAGACATGTATATTGTCATGCTCATACATAAAAGTACTAATAAATTTTGATAATTCATTGCAAAATTAGTATCTATATATCGTGGCTATGTGGTGTAGCCACTAGTACATAGTACTTCAAGAATATTTTATTTTCGATATACATATTCTACATTTTCTTTAGGATCACACAGAAAAAGAACATTTGGTCATACAATGACTTGATGAGCATGAAAGCTGAAGATGTTGAAGAAATCCTAGATGAAATTCCTTCCGATTGCGAATCAGTTGTAACAGATTCAGATGAAGAGCAAGATGAATATATTGCTCCAAAAGTCAATATATTATCAAATATATTAGTAAAAGCCGCAGATAGTGGAACATCATCCAACAATGAAGGTTTACTAGACCCTTCGCCAACAACTAGTAAGGCACAGTGCCCTGTCTATTACATGGAAGACAAGGAAGAGGAGGTACTTTTATCAGATGATGAAAGCAACGAATCAGACCCGGAGGATAATATTCCATTAGCCGAAGTTCGAAATCGACTTCATATTGAACTGCAATCATCAGAAAAAGAATATTGGGTTGATTGGAAAAAATCGTCTTATCCACAAAATACGAGACCATTTACAGAGCCTCACGGTCCAAATGTTCCCCAAAATTTAGAATATCCACACGAACTCTTTTTAGCACTTTTCACTGAAAATTTAATAGATGACATTGTTTTCCAAACTAATTTATATGCTACGCAGAATGGGAATACTTTCAAACCATGCACAAAGGAGGAGATGAAAAAGTTTATTGCGATTAATTTACTTATGGGCGTAACAAAATTACCCAGCTATAAAGATTATTGGTCTTCTAATGAACAATTACGGAATGCTTACACTGCATCCGTGATGCCTCGGAATAGGTTTAGCTGGTTCTTAGGAAATATACATTTGAACGATAATACCGTTATGCCAGACAGAAATTCTCCGAATTACGATAAGCTCTATAAATTGCGGCCATAGTTAGTCTTTCACGTACGTATAGAGAATGCTATAACCCCACTAGGAATCAAGCAGTCGACGAAAGTATGATTAAATTCAAGCGCCGATCAAGTATAAAGCAATATCTACCTATGAAGCCAATAAAGCGGGGTTATAAGGTATGGGTTCGACGAGATGCTACTGGATTTGTTTGTGAATACCAAATTTACACCGGAAAAATAGCTAAACTACAGACTGAAAAAAGCTTGGGCGAGAGAGTTGTAAAAGATTTAACTAAATGTCTGGTTGGAAAAAATTACTATGTCTACTTCGATAACTTCTTTAGCAGTGTGAAATTAATTGACGATTTGCAAAAAAATCAAATTTATGCCTGTGGCACAGTAAGACAAGGTCGTAAGCACCTACCAACAGACATTGACATTGACAAGAATATGAAAAGAGGAGACACCAGTTGGAGACAAACCAAGGATGGGATACTGTTTCTGAAATGGAGGGACCGAAAAGGTACAACTTTTCTTTCCAATCTTCACAACCCAGATGAGCGAATGAAGTTACCAGGAGAAATAAAGATGGAACAGTTACTGTAGTTACTTGTCCACTTTTAGTCAAAGACTACAACAGATACATGGGCGCAGTTGACAAGGCTGATATGTATAAAAGCTATTATGCTATAGACAGAAAAAGTAAAAAATGGTGGCATAGAATTTTTTTCCATTTTGTAGGTGTCACTTTGTCAAATGCATTCATTCTCTTCAATTTGGGAGGCAAAACTAAAACATTAACTTTAAAAGAATTCAGATTGGCTGTTGGTAGTGGATTAATTGGAGCAGAAGCAACACCAAAAGGGCGTAAAACTACAATAAGTAATCACTTCAAGATACACATTCCACCAGAAGTGCGCTATGATAAAGTCAGCCACCTTCCACTGCATGGAAATTCTAGACGATGTGCTCTATGTAGCACACAAGACAAGGTGCACCGATCAAGATGGTCGTGCTCTGCATGCAATGTGGGATTGTGCTTAAGTGCGGAAAAAAAATGTTTTTATAAATTTCATATAGCATGAGTATATTCAGTTAGTTTCCCAGTGACTCTGTAGCGTAGCCACCACTTTTTTTATAAACAATTAACATATAAAAATAAATAAGACATATTTTCACTTTCTGAGGTCTGTTGCATCATTATTTCTAGGACATGTTTTAAAATTTAGAAAAAAAAATAATGTGGGCCACAAAGGGTTAAATAGCACAGCTACAATTCTCGTTATTTTTTGCCATGTATTACATATACATATGTACATAACTTGTTCTGTTACTATTACTTTTGATCAGGCTAGTATCTCTGCTATATCTATTAAATCGTACAGAAAATAGTTTCAACAAAGCTGCTTATTTTTTACAAATAAAGTCTGTGCATGTATAGGTAGTTCATTTACGAATCTCAAATGATTTTTATTTGAAAATTTTTCATGCATTGGAGTATGGAAAGTTTCGGTCATCTATATCTATTATGCAAAATCTTCTGATATGGTTTTACTTATTTAGAACTATATGTTCACTTTCAGTTTCAGTATCCATTACGATGATGCGATTGTCTTGTGCAAGTATTAAATAAAGTATAGCTGCTGTAAATCAGTACTTGACATGTCTTAAACCTCAAGGGTTACGTCACCAAAACAATTCAGAAGAGTGATATTTTGCATCGTTTAACAAATATTTTTAAGTGGAATTCTGTTGCTTAGAAATTGCTCTGGTTATCTCTGAAAGTATTTTTGCAACTCTCATGAAATGTTCTAGTAATTACGTACTACAATAAATAACTTACAAGACAACGAGAACAATTATTTCATTGCGGTATTCTTGCATTCTAACCTTCTTAACCAAGGCTAATATATGTACATATATATAATACTAACAAGATATATACAGAAAAGTATTATGCTCATTTTGTAAATTTTCAAATTTCAGTATAAAAAGATTACCGGTAGTCCATAATTCGAGGGCATCATGCTAGAAGGGCGTATGAACATTTTTGACGAAATCCGGGATTTAAGCTTAATGCAAAGACACGAGTCAAATAGGTACGTGTCTTGTTAAAAGGGCGCACTGTTACCGAGTATATGTACGCCGCTTTTAGCACTTCAAGATGGCGTAACAGCCAATTTGGATGTTTGATAACAAACCAAAAGGGAGTAAGTTTATACGCCTTTCTTGTCGTACAATAATTACACTATAATGGGCGTATGAGCTAATAAGTATCATAGAAGATTGCTATAGTACTACGTGTTAACTTCTTTTACATAATGTAGATTTGGGGATTTGGTTAAAATGTTATGATTTTAATAAATTTATTTACTCTCTACACTGCTATCTGTTATCATGACTACCAGAACGCAGAAGATGTTTGAAATACTGGCAAACGAGCAACAATTACAAAGCTTAGGTGGATACGCACATTTTTAGGTTATGTTGTGCACCCGAAGTCGTTACTAATTTTGTATTTCTTCTCATGTATCAGATAATAAAGCGAACAAGTATATATGTCAGAAATATAGTGAAAGTTCCAATTGGCAATGGAAAAGGTAACGTGTTGGAAGAAAAAAGTCGCCAGGTTATAATCATAAATGACGAAGTACCTTCGTGTGTGTATACCTATCACAATTATCTCTATTATTCTGTGTTACCATCATTGCTTTACTAATTTCCAGCTAGCACGAATATCCCTTATGCAACTAAAAGCATTACACAGCCGTCAGCAATAGATGCTCAAGAAACAGCTATGATTGATAAGAATAAGCTTGCATTTACATTTTTAATTCAAATGACGGGTCTTTATTATGGGAAACCAAGCGGAGGAGCTTGAAGCGCATTACGATTCGGACAAGGATCCGGATTTTATTCCAAGTGAAGAAGAAAATATTCTCAGACATACACCTTTATCTATCTTAGTCAATCTTACAACGTTTGCAAAACTTTCTTTTTAAATACACTCTCTATTAGTGAGAAAATGTTACGAATTGCATTAAACAAATCATCACGCTCAATAGTTGGAATGCCAAGCCCCGATGCAAGAGGTGTATGTATTGGCCGGGTACCAGTTAATAAAATTTCAGAAGAAAGACCTGTGATAGTAGAAACTCATATTGACTCCTATCCCAGAATTCCAAGTCATTGGTGTCGAAGAGATACCCAGAAAAAGTATCTACAAGCAATGTTAAACAGGCAAAAGATGTACGAGCTCTATCTTACGTACTGTACTGAGAAAAATACAATCCCAGTAAGTAAAACATATTACAAAGAAGTGCTTCTCAAGAAAAATATTGCATTTTATATACCACGAAAGGATCAGTGCTAGTGTCGTGATTACGAAAGTAGAACTGCCGAGGAGAAAGTTATTAGCAGAGATGAATATTTGCTTCATTTAAGGAGAAAAATTGCAGCAAATAAATCTAAAGAAAGGGACAAGGAAATAGCAAAAGCTGATAATACCCTTATAACAGCTAATTTCGATTTGGAGGCTGTATTATACTCTCCATTTTATCATGCCAATCCAATTTTTTATAAAAGAAAATTGGCAATGTTTAATCCCACAGTTTATGAGGTAGCTAAAAAACAGGGTTATTGTTTTCTTTGAGACGAGGTGAACGGAAAAGAGGAGCAAACGAGATCTCAACATGTGTCAATAAATTTATAATGAACTTATAACCTGAAAGTAAACATTTAATCCTTTATTCCGATTCATGTCCAGGACAGAACAAAAATGCAATTGTGGCTTGTATGTTGCAGCAGACTTTAGCTATACATCCGACACTTGAAAGTATTGAAATGAAATTCCTCGAACCTGCCATACGTAGCTGGAGTGCGACTCCATGCACACTACAATTGAAAAAGCCAGTGAATACGTAAAAATTTATTGGCCAAGTGATTGGCAAACGGCAATAACTTTAGCCAAGAAATAGAGCCCTCGCTATAAAATAACCGATTAATTTTTACTGACTTTGTTAACTATATACAAAGCCTTGAGAAATGAAGTAATGCCTAATATTCACAAAGCAGTTGATAATTCGATCTTAAATTGGGAAGAGGTTTATTGTTTAAAAAAGAAACTCCTGATAGCATAGTTTTCAAGCACGAATACTGGAATGATTACATCGAGGTGCATATAAATGTGCGTAAGGGCCGCCGTAACACAAAATCCAAAACATCAAAAAGCATACAATAGCGAATTACCTATTACTAACATGAAATATTCAAACTTGATGGGTCTTTGTAAGGATGATACAATTCCTATAGAATCCCAACAGTATTATGTCAACTTGCCGCATATTCCTGAAAAACACAAAAATACATCAAGACAATAGCTCGGATTCTGATGAAGAAATTTCACTTCAAACAATGAGAACGAAATTGTTAAAAAGAAAAATTTTCCGGAATTAATACGTATTTATGTATCTATTTATAGTTTTAAAAATGTTATAAATAAATAACTATTCAGTTTATAACTATTTTCTTAAACAAAACTACGCCCAAATACAAGCAATAATAATTGTCAATTTTTGTCGAGCAAAACAACACAAAATATTACATAAAATGTTGATCTGTATAAGAAAGGTAAAAAAGCAATTAAATGTGTAACATAATGTGAAACTACTAAAGCAATTTTCCAATTCCTCGATTTGTGAAAAGTTGTTTTCGGTTCATGAAAACTTCTATTTTTGTCGATACTGTAATTACAAAAAATTAATTCTGAACAAAATTGAATCATATACAACACACAACAATATACATACAATACGAAAATTTTACCTAATGAAAATACATTCTCAACAAAAATTAATAATACAAATATAGCAATATATAGAGTTCACGATAATTTTGCAATATTTTTGCCCGTTATGAACAGCCTCTTGAAGATTGGCGAGTGCTTTTATATTCGCTGCGTCTACAAGACTTTTCTAATAATTAACATATTTATTAAAGAAATTGTTATTTTGTCTATTGTATTATGTTTCCCTACAGTAATCAACAGTAAATTCAATTGTTTATTAAAATCTCACATTAGGTTCCACCACCTTAAACAGAGAGGAAACCGGTTTTGTCCGATTTATTTAATCCTCTTATAATTAAGGAAATATTTGAAAATTTAAATTAACCAACATGTAATTCTCATATTCCGGGATTTATTCAATGATTTTTGAGATTTTTTTTAATGTGTGGTGGGTGCTTAGTTGCAGTGACTCCGTAAGCTGTATTACTTGTCTGGCTATCACTGCAACTCTTGTAGTTTAGTGTGTGTAAGTTGTGTTGAAATGGCTTTGTGACAGCATCATATCGCCTTTTATGATGCCGCGCTGTTAATCACTTTGCTCCCAACAGCGAATGGCAAGTCGATCCGGGATTAAACTCTCTGAAAAAATGTCACCGTCCCTCCAGATAATTGAACCCCGGCACCTATCGTCCTCTCACAACAATAGTCAGCCGCCTAACCACTGCGGCCATCGACCCGTAAGCACTATTATGTTATAATATTATATTTTATAATGACAAAGTAGACATAAATGTAAGCAGGTTTATTGTCTAGCTGTGTTATCATCTATCTACTATATTTAAATCCATAATTACAAAATATTGCATCTTGTAATTAGAAATAGATTAACGATGTTATAGACTCTTCGAAACGATTTGCAATATATCAGTTATTTGTTTTTACTGTAAAAAAATCATTGTTGGGACGGATTTCTTGTAAGATTTGTCCATCAATAAAATGAATATTAATATTCAAATAAGTATGTTGTTATAATATACAATAAAAATTGTCTCTAATAAAAGTCTGGAAGACTAAGAATAACTAAAAGTATACGCTTCGGAAATAATGCAGGAAAACTGACCATTATTACGGTATGTAAGTAGATTTAATAAAGTCCTACTTATATTCTACCGCTAGCAGGTAAATACACATATCGAGATTTAAACTGATAATTACACGTTCGGCCTGTATTGTATCCCCTGTGGCCTCTTTCTTAGTCGAAGATGTCCGACGAATAAAATACTCTTGAGAGTGGGTTTATCAATGTAAGGCTAAAAGTGTTAATTAAGTAACTGACAGATATTGGTAACTGACAAATAAAATTTGGCAACTACAATGCTTTATCTTGCAGATAACTTTTATTTAACACTCAATAAACGTAATTATTAATAAGTATAATTATCTTACGAATAAAATTTTATCTGCAAGTTAATTTATTTATCCTCACATTGATAAACTTACCCTAAGTGGAAAGTATTATTGATATGAATCCATCAGTAAGGTGAGACATTACTTTAAAAACAGATAGTACATATAGGTATTTTATATGTTCAAATGTTCTACAGTCATAATTTGATATTATACATTATAAAAATTTATTGCAAATTAAAATGAATATTATCACGTAGTATAATGCGATTATACATACTGTTACATTGATTTTATAGAAAACTACGAAATTTGTATAATTCAAGGACAGCAATCTATTTTTTTAATGTCCAATATCTGTTCTCGAACGCTGGCGATTATGTAAAGAAATTATCTTGCCTAATTTATGATTAAAACAAAATAGACCTTATGTTATACTACTATATTTAGTCAAAACTGGTATTGAATACTGCGGAGCGCTAGTTATACTAGTGCCCATCGTAACACTTTTACACAGCTTACCGACATATTCGAGTTTGATGCAAATATAACCGTACTTATTCTTAGCCAGCCTTAACTTTGAATCTGGTTACATTGAACTTGGTCGATTTTAAAACGTACGTAGCTTTCAACAGATTTAGAGTACCTGGATACTGATATTATATACAGTAAATATTTCATTTTTTTTTTGAAAATATGACGTCCGCTTTTGATCCTAGACGACTGATTCAAAGCACAATCTTAAAAAACTAAAAATTCTATCCACAGAACATTAATTTGGATTACATTTTTTTTTTCCTCGATTTATGTCAAGCATTGCGGTGAACATTTACGAAATAAAAATTAATATGTTCCGTTTTAACTGCAGATACTGGGGAACATATTAATGTTTATTGAATAACTCTATTCCACACACAGTGGTCAGCAAAAGCTCATGGTCAGACAGGCAGTATGTACAATTTGATAATTTAAATATTCCATAATAAACATAAACAATGTTCCATTGTGGCTGATACTTATGTAAGTACAACTTACAATTACTTCAAGAAGCTAGTATTTTCGATCTCATAAGGTCAATTCCTAATGAAAATTATCCGCTTTTAATCAACGACAAAAATGTAGTTTCTGCATTATTGAGTGTCTTAAATTATTTTCACTTTTCTGTATGCACATGACCTGTTATTACGTAGAACTGTTTTTGGCGGTAGAATTTTATAAACCCAAAACTTACGAGAAATGCATAGATGGTTTCTAAATTGTTTGTCTAATAATACTGATTTTAATGTTACGTCTAAAGTAACAATGTAATCTTTAGAGATGCCACAACCTTGAAATCTACTTTAAAATATCTTTTATCTACGACTAAACAATCAACCGAATATTATATTCATATTTGTGAATAATGCAGGTAATAATGCTCCCAGAGAATAATAATCATAATTTATTGAATTCCAACAGGTAGAATACCCAAATAAAGGAAATTACAACTTAATGTGAATACAATAAATGTCTTCTTCAAAATTAATAGTAGTGCAGTGGCAGAGTAAAAATTGTAGTACGGTCTCGAAGTTAAAAACTAGGAACAGAATCACTACCAGACAGTGGCGAGTTCTTCTTCGATTTCTTTAGTGTAGACAAAATTTCTTTCTCAGTAATAACTATCATCGCAAAAGAAGTATATTTTTGCGTGTTTCCTATGGCGATAGGGACTCGATAATATACGAGTATATACACATTATTAAAATAATGCAACGACGATTTCCTGCGGAGTATTCAACTCAGTCCCGGTATCCTAGTGGTACCATGTTTATTATTTATAAATAACCAGAGCTTCCTTGGATCATGTGATAAGATGTTTTGAACATCTAATATATATTTTTTCTATGCAACATTGATAAGATTTTTACACAAAGATCTAAAACTCTTAAACTTCAAGCTATCCTGCGGTGGTGCGCCTACCGGGAAAACGGTCAAAATAGTAAGTAAATTCGTTTCTCGTATCACAAATTTGATTGGTTGCTCGTTAAACCAACATTCTTATGATGTGTTTTCTGTGCTATTTTGTAGTGATACGCTAAGTGGATAAATTACGGAAATTAGTCACTGGAATATTTAGCATTAATAAAGGGTTATTGTCGCCTGGTTGTAAATAGATTAGGTTAGGTATTTATTTTTGTTAGAAGATAATACATATACTTACCTGGGCCCTGTTTCCTTGTTGGTTGGTCTGTTTAACGTTAAGTTTTGTTTACAGTTTTATATTTTATGTATATGTGATAGGTTTTTATATATACAGGGTGTTAAGAAATAAACTTTACACACTTTGCTGGACAATAGTAGAGATGAAAACAAGAAAAATATTCTAGTAGGCTTAGGTACGATGTTCTGTGTTGTTCAACATGTAGGATGTATGTAGTATAATTTTGATGTTATTTTGGAATTGATCTAACGATGCTTCAGTTAAATGTAGTCATTATTATTACCCACTTTTGGCTTTCGTTTAATTTTGGTCCTCATAATTATTAATTTACGTTAAAAGGTTATGTGGTATTAAACTCACTAAAACACTTATTTTGCGATGTGACATAGGATATTCTATCCCTGGGGCCGGCAATACTTACGACAAATAGTTACACTGAGACAATAAATAAAAATTGTATAAATACATATATGTAATACGCTTTCTCAAGTAGCTCAGCAGGTTTGGCAGGGTGGTATATGTTTAAGGAGTTTTCTATCAACTATTGTTTGAGTTTAAGTATTTATAAACACGATAACACTTTTTGTTACTCTGTTGTTATTCACCAAACGTTCTGAAAATTTGTAGAGCAAGATAATTAATATTAACCTTATGGAACAGTAGAATAACCAGTAAACGTACTGTAATATATCAAATTACCAGAAAATGAATAAATAAATAAAACACGCAGCATACATATCAAAAACTTTATTATATTTAATATTCCTTTATAATATTTATATTCAAGTATAACATTATATAATTTTATAATAAAAATTTATGACTTCGTTATCAACTATAATTATAATCTAATTTTGAGTAAATTTTGATTAAAACCTGTTAACGTTAGAGCATGGACTAGAAATGTTAATACTTTCTAATTTCAATACTATCCTGGTTTTTTGACTAGGTATTATTTATTTGATTAGTTTTCTCTGACTACTTAAAGCGGCATTAGTATTTTTCGAAGAGTTATATACAAATATTGGTTTATAGTGAACTTCATATTACAACAAATATAAATTTGATTTCCACTACTCGATTCTTACAACAATAAAGATACATATATAAAATTTTTTAACAAATAACACACGTATGCATATACACATAAAAACTTGAAACGTTTAAAATAAGGCCTTTTACTTTTACAAAATTTATCACATAATTATTATATATGTTAAATTGGTGTGTAAAGATGAACAATTTGGCAAAGGCACAATGCACAACGTTAGAATAGGAATATAGAGAAGTAAACTAGGTGGAACATACAGTTAAGAAAACAGTTTCATTTACGCAGATTATTACTCCCATACAAAAATTTCACTTTTAAAAGGATGTTGACATATAATATGTATGTATAATCAATGTTTAATTCACATCTTTATGCACTAAGAAATAAAAATAATTTGAAAACAAACTCACTGTGGTAAAACTCAGTAGTTTTGGCAATTTGTCAGAGTTCCATCAATGGAATACATTTTTACATTTTATATAAACTGTCTTCCCCTTAATTTCATATTTTTTTTAATATTTTCAAATCTTCCGCCAATTATACGTAAAGAACACACAATACAGAAATGATACTCTTTTAGTGTTCGTTTCGACAATAATCTAAATAGAGTATTATCCTATTTCAGATTTCCAGAGAGATTTGAAATGAGATAAACCTGTATTTTAACTTTAAATAGTCATATGTATATGTAACGAATTCAAACGTATTTCTATTACTAACTGTTAATCGCGTTGGTTGTACAATATTTTTAAGAGAAATCCAAATATTACTGGCAGATATTTTTATTTCGAAGTCTTGATTGCGGATAACTCAATTTATGACTCAAAGTCTCTCCAACTTAAAAATATTCAATATATTGCGAAAATTATGAAGTATGCTCGTATTACTTTCTACCGATCTTCCAAAAAATTATAAATAGTAGTGGCTTAACTAAACTATGTGTCATATATTAAGTAAACAAAAGATTAGAAAAATTGAACCAACCACATCGCAGAATGGATTGGATTTATTTAAATTATAACCTATTAAGTAACTCTCATATTTGCTGTGCATATAAAGAAACTTCATTCACAAAGTATCAATAATTCATGCTGGTGCATATTTATTACGTGCAAAATTGAATATTACGGTTTAAGCTATTAGAGTTACTTATACTACATCTAGGTTAATAATATTAATTGTATATATTGGAATATTTACAAGTTACTTCCTATTATTAGGTAAAACTTGGAAAATAGCTTCAACGTTAATATTCGGCAAACTTCTGAAGGCAACTCTCAATTTTCTAGATATCCACCTTTTAACTATGTTTTAATTATGTAGTATTAGTAAATAAGCATTCAAGGAAAGCAGTAACAATGGTTCTAAATGTATCTAAAAATATAGCTTAAAATATTTTTGATTATAGAATATTAAACTATTTGTTTACAATAGTTAAAATTTTATAACATTCGTATTATTACGACATATGTCTTAATTTAAGATACTACTATAGAGCATAAATTTGTAAATTTAAAAACAGTTCCAAACGTTACCTGTGATAACACAAATACATTAATTTTTTTCTTATTTTAGACTTTTTTATCTTACAAGCTTGTATTAAAATATTAATACTTAACTGTAACAAACTGGATGCTTTTCTATTATAGGTACTTGAAAAGCTCACTTTTATAAGCATGAATGTAATGGAATGAAATAACGTGGTTCTACAATAGTCTATAACTGACCTACATTCGTTTAAATATTAGGATATACATACAGTTTTATGGTTATTCACACGTACTTTTCATTTTTGTTATGTTAGAAAAATTTCTGGCACATTGCAAGGAGTAAATACAAAACAAATACTTGATACAATTTTCAAAAACGATTTTATATTGGTCACGCTTTCAAACAATCAGAACTTATGATACACACATTAATACATATTTGTACTACGAGACATAGGACATTGTATACACTCTAATAGATAAAATTATTGAAAAATAGAGGGTGTTAGTAAATAAGCGCGACAAACTTCAGAGGGTGATTCTGCATGCAAAAATAATGACAGTTTGCTATATAAACGTCCGTCCGCAAATGCTTAGTTTCAGAGTTATAGGGTGTTAAAGTTTTTCTTAAAAACTGACGATTTATTTATTGCTCTGAAACCGGTAGAGATAGGCAAATGAAATTTGGTGGGTTTTAAGAGATGGTTATTGCGCATTTCTTGACATCCAACCAAGAATTTTATATTCATCATTGGCGTGCATACGGGTAATTATCTTAATTTTTTAAAGAAAAAACTGGTACGCCACTGAGATATGTCAAATTAAAAATCATTTTTGAATTTTCCATTCAATTTGTGATAAAAAACCTCTCTTGTCTTTTTTTTTTCGTGTGAGGCGCAGTTTTTATGCAAAAAAATAAAACATCTTAACGTGATACATAAGAAAGATGTAGATGTATGTATCTACCACGATGCTCCAGTCACTATCCGTCCAAAGTCCAAAGTATAGTTTCAAAAAAGTTTACACACATACTGTATTCCGAGGTGTTTATTTAAAAAGTAATACCTCTCCCAATACGATAATATATAGTTACGTTTCTACGTTTCTTACCGATACTTTCTTAAAACAATAATCGATTAACTTTCTTCCAGCAGTTTAGTACAAACAGTTATGACATTTCTTCCAATGTAGAGGGAGTACAGGTATGTACAGCTTTACATTAAATATATCCTGTGTAGAGTAGTATATAAAGTATATGTGCATTGTGTATATTTGTATATATGTTTTGGAATATTGTGTTAAGCAGCAATTGAAATATCTGTATTGTTAAAATTGTTGTACAGCTAGCTGGACGATCGCAAACCCGATAACGTTCGAAATATCTCTGGCTATGCATGAGGTATCAATATGCCACTATTATGATGTATTTTCTTTCAGCACCTCTCTCAATCTATTCAGAAAACTGCTGCTAACGTGATTTCTGTGCGGGGTCTTAAAACGAATAAAAATACGAAAATAAATGAGAAGTAGTAAATTCGAAATAACCTGAATCCACCGTCAATAGCGTTTGTAAGGAAAGAGCTGTTTTCGTTTACTTTTAAATTCAAGTTCCGAGAGGAAGTAATACTGGTAAGAAACGCAAACAGCGCCTGCGTATATTGGGTTGTCTAGCCAACCAACATATTTGAACATATTTTTTTAAGAGGCGGCAGTACTATATTGGGTTGCCTGTATTTTCTAATATAAAATATTAAATTTAACAAAGTTTGCTTTTTTATTGATTTCATAAAATCTACTAATAATTTCTGATTAAACAGAAGTGCAATGGAATGACGAAAGAACACAGTAAGCCGTAAGCGAAATAAACTACGAAATGTAACTATTTAGGCTATAAAAATGATTGATGAAGTGAAAAGGTACTTTGCAGACATGGACAAAATTCTAATTTTTATATGTAGTTATATAGTGTGCATACACCCTGAAATTATGAGATATACAAAGCTGACATACATATATGACTGTATCATCAATTATAGAACTCATGATTTTGTTTCAATTTTGTAATATCAATATTAGATTGAATAAACAAGACAATCTCAAACGAATCTATAAAAAATATGTATCAACTTAACTACAAATTTTGTTATTTTAGGTTTGATAATTGTCGGAGTTATAAATGTAACAACAAAACTTGTAGTTAACGAAGCGCTTAAGATTCATATGTTCATCTGGATTTGTTTTATCTATTTAATCTGATGTTGATACTACTAAATTGAAACACTAAAATTATCATTTCTTTGTTGTCTTTGATAATACTATCTAGTATCTTTTTACTTCGACATTCATTTTTACGATGTCAATAGACACATTCCTACTCTGTTTTTACATGTCATTTTACCTCTGCTTAACTTTACTTAGAATTTATTGAGATTTTGTGAAATCAATAAAAAAAGGAAGCTTTGTTAAATTTAATATTTTACATTGGAAAACATTCAATAGCCATAATACATTACGACCGCTTCTTAAGTTTTTGTAAAACGTACGTTTTTGTTTAATTTTTTAATGCATTAAAGTGTCCTAAAATTAGACTGATAAACTTTGGAAGGAAAGACGTTAAAACATATAATTTTTGTCAATAAGCCAACGTTCAGCAATGACCTGCTTTGGCATTAGAGTGAATCAAAGGCATACGTACAATTTACTTTTATATGATCTCCAAATAAAAAGCAGCATCATTATGTCCAGCCATCTGGCACATGATATCAGCGATTCTGGTTTTCTGAATTAAAAAGGCTGCTGTTATATGATTTATTTGCATAATTTAGTGCAGTTTGAAGTTTTGGCTCTGGTTTTCAATACAAAGACTTCATCTGTGATTGAATCCGTTAACCATCGACGTAGAAGATTGTGAGATAAAAGGGGACAACAATGAGGATATCTTTCGTTGTACAAGCGTGAAGCATCACGGCTATTATCTATCTTCTCCATAAATAATATGCATATAATAACAAAAATTATATCTAAAAGAGTGCATATGCTGAAGAAAAAATATCCAAACACATTTGTATCAAGCATTTCTAAATGTCTAATTTGACTGAAAACTAATCTTTTGTAGAGACAGAAAAAAAGTTGGTTTCGTAAAGATTAATACCATTTTTATGTAAGTATAAAAGCTGATTCATGTTTGACCATTACCATGAAGATCTCACAAAGTTTTGTGTTTGTTATGGACCTGAAGAGAAAACGGACTTATAACACATTTGAATCAAACAGAACGGAATAAAGAGTACTTGGAATTGATGATTAATTTTTTTAATTTATTATGGCTGTCACATTCGATGACACCCCCAGTGTTATTATTCTGATTTCAATCAGTTGCATATAAAACGATCACTTCTACATAAATAGAAACTTGATAAATTTAAACCTATTTCGAAGTAAAGTTGTGCATACTCGAATCTGAGACAAATTTCGTTCTAACGTCACTTTGCGGATAGATGTTGATCGATTATTATTTATCTATAAAATATGAAATTTTTACAAATTTTGAAAAACATCTTTAATTTACCATTTATAAAATATTCCAATGATTTCACTGAAATTTCTGTTAAGATAAACATAAAGCAACTTCGTAAACGATTTATTTTCTATCTAGTTTCACTTACATGATGAAAATGAGAATATAAACCTCTATTTAATGGCTCGGGCAAGGTGCTGAAGAGCAAAGAAACCGAAATGTCGTATAAAAATTCAAATACGTCACTAGATAGAAGATAAGGGAACCTTCTAACTCTAATAAAAAGTGAGATTCTCATGGCAACGGTCAAATATCAGCGTTATATATGTATTTAATGCTATTGTTTGCCCGATAAAGCTCAACAATGGAGTTATCGAAGTCATGATGATCACTAGGCATTTTTTTAATCGTCCTGCTTTTGCGATTCAAACATTTTTCTGCATAATCATCAATACTTCCCGAGGTTTGACAATTTGACAGCCCGAATAAGTTATGTTCGATAAATTTCAATTATTGAACTTTGTACCCCTTACAAGTTTTCTTCTGTAGGTCACAAGCTACAACATAAAAACAAACAATTTATTGGTATAAAGCAAATTGTGATGTTTCTGTGGCTACAAACTATTAGTTTTGACGACCAGGATAACAAATATTTTGGATAACATTTATTTATCTAATTTTAGATTCTCGGTATTTCTGTTTATAACTTAGCTTTTTTTAATTGCCTGGTATATGCAACAGTTTTTATATAACACAAGCAACTTCCTCGTGTTTGATTTTCAAAATAATAAATAATCTTATCAGAAAAACCAAATATTTCTAACTAGGTTTTCTTTTGTGCGCGCAACGAATATCATTAACAAATGCTTTGTTATACTATGGACATCACTTTGTTTACTTACACATATTAAAATGATCATTGATTACTTGTCACCAGTCATTTCATTAATTATCTCAAACATCAGAAAAATATGTTGCACATACCATTTTAATGAGGTAGTGCACTACACACGAATACAAAATTTGAATGTTACTGACATCAGTATACAACACATACATACATTCACATAATTCGGTTAGGTCGGTAGTAATAGAGAAACAATAATAAGAGTAAATTTAACGTATGAATTATCGGTTCATGTTTATTTTTCATTTCATTTGTTGGTAATAAATCGAAATTGACAGCAGTACATGCATGTTTGTTGTTATGAACGAATTATCCGTCTGAGTCGGTCTCTACGGGTACCATAGAACCTGTGACCATTACAACACACTGAAAAATAAAATTATATTTTAGGACTGTTATATCTATAGCCATATATTTAGCCAATTACACATATCGCAAACGGTTGTCGTTTTCTAAAAATGGGTAAAGCGTCTTTTAGTACAAATATATAAAAATCGAGCCATTTTTTTAGATATAGTAGCTAAAATACCGTTATGATGCAAGTAATATATACGGTTTATAAATTTATTGTGTTTTTATTGGCTTAGCTTGACGACCTCTATGAAGATAAACTTAATCTTAATTTTTCGGTTACTTTTTTACTTTTTACTATTCATTTTAAAATTTGGCAGTATAATTTTAAGTTTCGAAATTTCTAATATTTGACATTATTTTTTTAATTGAATAATGCAGGTGGCAGCTTTTCATAACATTGGTAGGTTCTCTGAACGCAAACGTGCATATCTCTAGAGAATATTACCAGAGCATTGATTGTGTCATTTTTTAAGCTAATACAATGATAACAAGGTCAAATTTATTTTAATATAATAATCATAAAACTATCCACCTTTAGTAAGTCTAAAACTTCAAGAAAGAAATTGCACTGACAACTTTTACTAATATTGAGGGCATCGTTGTCAGAGTATTATTTCTTTTAATAGAGAGGACTCTGCAAAGACCGATGAGTCGGGCCAACTCCTAGAGGGTGGACCTGTGCCGCAATAAGAAACAAAATAAACCATGTACAGATAAACTTCTGCACTACAAAGGCAGCCGTGGTAGCCTGCAGCTCAGAGGATGCTAGCTCTGCTATTGTGATTGTGGTGGATGATTTTCAGACGGCGAGTTTACACACACAGAGTTAAGACGGTGACATGGGCGTCATGATCTGCGAGAGCTACGCGTGCTATCTAAGAGGATACAAAAGAGATAGGTTACATGTAAACTCTAGAGAAACGACTTTGTTCCATTTATCTGAAGTAGAAAAAGTTCCAGTGTCCGTCCCTTTTGGCTGCACCTGGAACACATAATAAATAAAGGTACTGGGGCCTTTTAGGCATGTAGAGGAATATTTGGTAAAACATAGACCTTAAAACCTTAAATGGTGCATTGGTTGTGGACGTAGGGGACCTATCACGGGGGTTATATTCTTGGCGCCGGCGGCAACAATGGGGACCATTCCCGGGTTTGCCCCGTTTCAATTAATATAATTAATAGAAGCAACCTCAGAAGTCTATGTAATGTAGTGCGGCAAGGTATTCTTTGGTAAAGTAGTATCTTTCAAGCTAACGTAATCGTCATTGAACTTATGTAGAGGATATTCGAAACTCCCTACATGAAAATGGATCGGTAGAAATCTTCTCTGATAGTCAAACTGCCCTTAAGCTGCTAAAGGGCGTCAAGTTTGTATTGGTGTGCCACTGAACTGATGCGTGGCAGCTCTTTTCAAACTCTTGTTAGATATGCAATAGGAATCTGATTAGTAGACTTGTAAAAATCCAATCGAAGTGATGCGAAAATTCTATGGTAAAAGTTGATATTTGTACTGTAAATAATAGCTTTTGAAATGTAATTAAAAATGTTTGGCTTTTTGCTAAGGAAATATATTTGATGTATATTTGTTTATTTTAAGACATATCACATTATTCGTATGAATTTTAGGTGTGTGATATTAATTTTTAAAGTTATAATAAAAATACAAGTATAAAAATTTCGATAACTTGTTACCTCATGCGATAAATACACAAGAAAAAAATTACGTTTTTTACATTCAGAAAGAATAAGAATTTCATCTCGATCTTGAACATACTTATCTACTCATTAGTCCCACTACTGAGCTCGCTATTAGGC
Organism: Holotrichia oblita; assembly: GCA_023690525.1. Lineage (NCBI taxonomy): Eukaryota > Metazoa > Arthropoda > Insecta > Coleoptera > Scarabaeidae > Holotrichia > Holotrichia oblita. The sequence goes on from CM043019.1 coordinate 99,534,448, forward strand.
CTGCTTATGCTGTACACTTTATGAACAGATGAAAAACAATTAATTTTTTTGATAAATAATATTTAATAACACATTAGTTTCTGTTCCAAGAAGATGCAGATAAGGCATTGGTCGCAAAGACGTCTAGTTTGAATAATACATTTTTTTAAATAAATGTTTATTTTGTTGTTTTTATTTTGTTAACTAAAACTTTTATGAGACTGCTTTGGAACACAACATAAGCAAAACATGTGAAACATTCTGCAGATTGTTTTTTTTGTCATACTTAAGTTTACTTTATTATTGACAGTTACGATAAATATATAATTTATAACAAATTTATTTAAAAAGGCTTTATTACATTATAATATTATTGAAATTGGCGAAAACAAAAATTGGTCCAAAAAAGAAAGAGGAAGTTTCTTAACATTACCCGTAAATTATACGTATGTGAAAAGGATAATTTTCAATGCTTCATTTTTTTTTAATTTGTGTTTCGAAATTTTTGTGGAACACTCAGTATAGATGATTCTTAGCGGAAAGTAATATTTATACGCACAATCCAAATTAAAATCCGTAAAAAAATGAATTGGATTCTAGTAGAATGAGCCCTTATTTCATTGAACAGGATTATTAATAGAATATTTTACCCGTTAAAAAACTTATAAGGCCCGGTGTATTCGCCTTCCAGTAAAGGATTGGGTAACTCTAATTGTGAGATAAAGCCTTACTTGGCAGATTAAGTGTTTATTTCCAGGATGGTGGTAAAATTTAACTGCGTAGTAAAATTACTTACTTGGCAGAAAATTTACTTGATGCTCAGCTACCCTATAAAGTGTTAAGTAAGACTAAAATCGCGTGGTTTGTGAACTGTTGTATAGAAAAGTCAGTAGACGAGTAAGATTTATTTGAAGACATTGACAATATTTTACATGCACAACAATTTTGTCAATATTATTAATTTAGTGAATAGAGAGTAATCGATATCAAACAGAAGACAATTTTAATAAATTTGATGATGATAAATTTGTAGAATTTCAAAACAAAATATTTTAGAACAAATTGAAAATCACAACTCAAATAGGTACGTACCTACATATATTACGAAATATATTTGTGTTGACAGACTGCATTTCTATGATTTACAGGAATAATCCTATATGTATCTCCAATGCAACATCTTCTAATCACACTTTGCTTATATGCTACCGGAAGTTTTTACATAAGAATTAAACTAATTTTGACTAAAAAAGCAAACGATAGTCTGGAATTAGGTAATAGTTTCAATAATGGGATAATAAGAATTCTAAAATGAAGACAATTATACCTGTTTTATACTTTTTATGTCAACACGTGATAAAGCTTGACTTTACTGCACTGTCAGAGTTGTCATATCAACTAGAATTACAAATTATGCAAATCTATAGATTTTTCTCTATTTCATATATTTTAGTATGTTATATCTTTCTCTATTTTCTCCTACTACTACTGTGGCAAAAACATTTGTTCTTCCCTGTAACTAACCGTAACTAATTTTATGAATAAACCCAAAAATAGTAAATGTCCCAAGTAAATTTAATTGACAAGTAACTAACAGAAACTTTACTGGAAGATGAATAAACCGGGCCTTAAAGTTATATATATTTATACCTTAGTACTTGTTCTTAAACATACTCACTTAGGTAGATTCCGTCATAGCAGCTTAATTGGAGAAATTTAAACTATGCTAGGGGTATTTTCTAACTGACAAGCTTATATTATGTTTACGCGGGCAGTATGATTCCTGTAGCATTACCTGTAAGGCAAATTAGATCGAAACCTCTTATATTATTGAATTATTTACAACATATTTTCGCCATTCTTAGAAGAATAAAGGCCAAAGGTCGACTACTTACTTCACTAATATGGACTCTTGGAGACTGCAATGTTTGCTCAGGATATATCCAAGGCTTCTGATTTGGATCTGGTCGGGATGCTTTCCATGACTGATATCCCTGAGCGGCAGTGTGTAACTGCTTAACAACTTTCGGAGCAAACTTTTGGCTAATTTTATTCACTAGCCATGGAGGAAGCTTTCCTCTTGGATCAGTCTGTGAAATGTAACCGAGAAAACAACCACTGTCTGCAGGACGTATAATAAAACCTGTTAGGATTGATAAGCCCCTGTAAATAACATAATTAAAGATACATATTTGAATATTTAGCTACAAAGTTTTGCCTTTGCAACTAGTAACTATACATATACGCCAGTAAACAGACTTTAGTGTTTTCTTAAAGAGTTCTTAGATTACCTTACAAATCCTTTACGAGGTGGATAGTTTCTGTGCTCAACAGAATGATTGAGAATAAATTTTTCATTTCCTAAATCTAACCAAGATCGTTGCAGGACGAAATCACGATTTTTTACCGGTGTTGGACAAGCCACTACAATAGAATAACAAATGATACATTGGAAAATGTTAATTTAACTAACAATTTAAACTTACGAGAATAATATCCTACGTCATTATTGGGATTCAAATACCCAATTTCTATGGAAGCAATCATGTGTTCATCCCATTCCTTTCTATATTCTGGATCATGTAAGACATCAAACATAATTTCTGGTAACACATTATGGAAGACTGAGTGTACTTTCACCATCTTGAAATTGGAGTTTGCTGTCGTTTGTGTCCATACCTGTACATAATAAAGTCTCATTTAATGAAGTAATTCTGACATAGAGTTCAATTATTCCATGTCAATATTTTAAACTACAACGTTTATATTTCAGTCTTTATCTTCGTAAAAACCTTTTCGGTTTTTGATCAATTACAACTTCGAATATTAATTTATGTTATCACAGGTGGTATTACTAACTTTTTTATTTTTAGAAATATAATCTACAATAAGTTTTATATCAAAATAATTTTAGTTTAGGTTAAAAATGGTAAACCAATATACAAAGCAGTAGCGTTGTAATATTTATTTTTTATTGTTTCGGCGAAGTTAATCATAAGAAATTATTTATATATGTAACTACTAAGCAATTCAAGGAACCCAATGTTGGCAAGGTATTGTTACATATGTATGTACCTACCTTTAGGCATATTTAAAATTAATTGCAACAAACTTGGTACCGTAGTCTATAACTTATCTTTACAAAGCAATGATCATATGCCAGGTGTTATACTTAAGATAAGAATGATGTTCCACTATTGTCCAGGATTATGCATGTTGCATGTTGTTTTTCATATAAAGTGTTGGGCGAAACATAAGTTTATACATATGTATATGTACATACAAATTGCGCTATTCGTTGTAGATACAATTTTTCGTTCCTTTTGTTCCAATTTTTATATACATGTTTTTCGTTTTTATCATTATATAAAACAAATGACAGACTTATCAAACATTTATTTGAGAATAATGCAGTTACACGAATGCGTTTTGAAAGAGTCATTGAATTTTATGAGTGTTGCATTCCTAAATATTATATCAGCTTAATATTAGTAATTGCTATTATTATGCTATCAACGGGTTGATGGCCGCAGTGGTTAGGCGGCTGACTATTGTTGTGAGAGGACAATAGGCGCCGGGGTTCAATTCTCTGGAGGGACGGTGACATTTTTTCAGAGAGTTTAATCCCGGATCGACTTGCCATTCGCTGTTGGGAGCAAAGTGATTAACAGCGCGGCATCATAAAAGGCGATATGATGCTGTCACAAAGCCAATTGAACACAACATACACACACAAAAACTACACCGCGAGAGTTGCAGTGATAGCCAGACAAGCGATACAGTTTACGGAGTCACCGCAACTAAGCACCCACCACATTAAAAAAAAAATTGTTATTAAAAGCTCAAGTTTGGCATAAGTCATTAGGATTACACAATGATGTATGTACAGTTTACGTATTTATATTTGTCTTGTAAACAAATTTCCTATCGTGAATCATATGGGCTAGCTACACTACCAGTGGCTCTGGTGACTTTTCCTGAGCATCTTCCACGGTTAGTAATCTGGTTAGAAATCTGGCAGGACGGAATCTAACGAATAACGTCTTGGAGGCGGACAAGATTCCGCGCCCCTTTAATTTCTCAAAGTAGTTATTCACAGCAATGAGACATCCTAGGATTAGATTTGGAAATCAAGGTGGGTCTCTATTCTGAAATCATCAAAAGATGTGGACATTGGAATCTGTAGAAAAGCAGAACTGGATGGTGAAGTCATACAGTTTGGAGGATTCTTCTTCGATTTTTCAGATGACAGGAACTTGTTATCCAGATACGCTTAGAACATTTAGGGCGCTACAAACTGTTAAATTTGACTTCGAAGTGGTGGTGACGTTTGGTACTTTCTATATTAGCATCAAAACGTTTGTGGAATCTAATCTCACCCATGACCCACCGTCACGGGTTCATTCACTACTCACTTAATATTTCAGTGCATTCTGGAATACCATCCCTACAAACTTCCATTCTGGAGTGAAATATTTTATTTCTATCGTACGAGGAGGTATTCTTAGCCTACCATAGAAGCAAACAAAATTTGAAAGTCAAAATATTTTTATTATTCGACATACTCTCCGCATAATTGGATACACATTTATTACAACGAATCTGCAACGCCTCATCTAGACCTTTTAAAAGAAATTCTTATCTCGCTCTGCAAGCCAGGCCTCCACAGCTCTTATCATCTCTTCGTTGGAAGAAAATTTACGACCTTTTAAACCTTTTTTTTTCGTTAAGGAGAGACATGATAGTCGGACAGAGCCAGATCTGATGAATAAGAGGAATGTTCGAGTACTATAATTCGAATCCAAAATCACGAATTGTTTGCATGGCAATACGCGATTTGTGTGCATGGGAATTGTTCTGCAATAGCAAAATACTTTTGGACAACTTTCCGCGTCTTCTCTCCATAATTTTTTCTCGTAGTGGTCAGTAAATGCATGAGTTGAGTTCGGTGAATATGTTCAATTCCTAACTTTTAGCGATTCGCAAGCTGTTATATATAATATTGAAGTAACAAATTAATCTGCTGGAAATGACCAAACTCAGCTCTAGAATTCAACTTTTAATGCCCATTTTCTTCACTAACGGATAAAGTAAGCGCATCACTTAGTTAGAAGTGAAGAAACCGATTTTTGGCCTTTTCTTAGGGATATCTAACGGATAACTTTATCAAGAACTTATCTACAGGTGAAGAAAATGGGCATGAGTCACACTCCAACTGCATATCACTACCATTATCGAAAAAGCTATGAAATATCTATGGACGGAAGAACCCCATTACTCAGCAAGGTGGAAACGTAGGCTTACTGCACAGGACCAATGGCTACAACTCCAACCTCTGCGATGGGGTACTACGGGATATGTACTTATTGAATCTTTAATTAGCAGCAGAACTGAGGGTCAAAGTAAAAGAAGCTGTAGGACTAACATGTAAAGGATTGATTTAAATTTCTCGTTAGTTAGGTATGGTGACGAATAGAATACACAAAATCTTCTTCTTTACTAAACATTCAAATAGGAAAAAATTGAGTTATATACACAGACAGACACAAATTACGGAAATTCACTATAACTATGTATCTTCTGTAGGGCCAGAACCAGCCCATGGAGGTTATAAATAAAACAGGAAATAAGTACAATATTAAGGTAAAAACATAGTGCATTTGACATTATACCTGCTCCCATTTGCCAAGGAGATCGGGAAGATCATTTATGTACTATGCCAATGCGAAGAATTCAAATAGATTAGACGGCAAACCCTTGGCGTTGAGAAGCTTACACAAACAGATGCGAAACAAATATTTTTGTTTATGACGGGACTCCTTGAGTTGTAATAATTAAGTGTACGTTCATTGTGGAATGATGAAGCGAGTGACTAGCGACGAGACTAGAGTAGCGACTTAAACAAGATGTTGTAATCGCAGTCCTAGCACTATAAACGCTAAGCTGTGATTGTAGGTTTTTGTTTCTCTTACTACTCTAGTCTCGCCGCTAGTCGTTCGCTTCACTATGGACATACCCTAAGGCGGTGTATATCGAATATTCATTTTATTGATAGTAAAACATTTTTATCCAATTGCCTTCAAGCACTATGTACTTGTCCATCAAAGGTATTCACAAAATACCATCCTGCTTCACTGTCGAAGGAATGTTTTTTAATCTAGCAACTAGTCAAATTTTAAAATTCAATCTCTCTATTTCAACTCATTTAATAGCAGTATTCATTACATTTCAGGAACAAAACTGTATCAATAGTAGAAGACGTACATATTTAAATATTTTTTTCTTCTTACACAAATTATTACGTACCGCATTTATTTTGATTTACATTCACGTAGAGTTAAAATAAACTTGTATTATTGATGCTTTAACAGCAATTTATTTAAAGTAGTAACTGAGTATTAGTGTACGAACTTTTTCTAACGATTTTGCAATAAACATTCTAAAAATGAATAGATGTTGACTGTGATTCCAGTGAGGTGATTCATTATATGGCTATATAACACAGTAGGGATAACGGTCTTTCCGGTACGCTATTGTATATACCATGTGCTTCCGACCAGGTGATGATCAGTAAACGGCTAGTCTGCATTCACCGTAGTCGCACAAATCGCATTGTTGACGGTAGTTATGAGTGGTAATTTTACTTATGTAAATAGTTGCTAACTAAAATTGCAACTAGGGGGTAAGGAATAAATTAAGGTACGTATCTAAGCTATTATGATGTTATGATTTTTGCATATATTAATTAATTACGAATTAAACTTTACATTAAAAAAATACTTTTAATAGTTGTCACGCTATGTAAGTAAACCTAAATACGTCAGCCTGTGAATTTTAAGACCACAACAGTAACAAAAGAAATCTTAACCACAGAACAATATCACAACGGACAAAACAGCAACTTTATACTAATTATATATACGCATATATTTAATTATACAAGTCTGCCTTAAATAAATATAGATACATACTAATTAAAAATAATGTAACTTTTAAACAGTTGAGATGATAAATTTAATATCACATCAACTTCTAAATAATGTACTATTTCGTATAAATACTGTAGTATGTTTTTTAATATTTTATATTATACAGTGTAACAAATTGCAAATAGCATTCTTTTTGTAAGCTAAAAGCAGGAGTTAAAGTGTCATTACAGACGGTTTGTGTAATACGTGCAATCTGTTCATAGTTAGGTCATCAAGACAGCAATTTTCTTCGAAGAAATGAACGACGTTTACAACAATATAAACTGCAAAATTTGCATTTAATTATTAGCTGACTACACAACTTTGTAAAAGGCCGCTCAAGAATCAAAATATTACGGTATTTATAATGCGCGTCCAAAGTCTCTTACTTCCCTTTTAACTGTTGAACGACAAGGTCGAATCGAAAAAAATTGGCGCACTTAAAGTATAGCTAATAGATGTTTTCTTTTTAGCGATTAACGAGCGATGTAATCATTAAAGATGGCGCTGTAATACCATTGTTAATTCTTTTTTAATTGCAACAACGTGACACCTCATCGGAAGAACAAAATTACCAAAAAAATACTGAAACACATTAATGCGCGAGAGAATAGTATTGCAACTTGTACCACCAAGTCGGAGGAGAAAATTTTGAGTATTTATTTATATACAGGATGATTGGTGAGAATGGCCTATTAAAAGTATTATACAAACGGAACGGAATTTTAAAACAACATTTTTCAGTTGGATATGGTTGAATATGAACTACCACGTGAAACATTTTTGAATAAATGTCACTTTCGGTTAACCGGAAGTGGACATCAACTTGGATCTTTTAAATAGCATGCTATAAAATAAATTACAGATTCAGCTTCTACGATAAATTTGACACATATTTCATGTATCATACCCTATACCTAAATACCACTCTGAGTTATTCGCAATTAAAGAAAAAAGTGACAGATACCGATCTTACTTTATAGTGATATTACGTCACGTACAAATAAAAGAGACGAATGAAATTTCGCATACGCACAGCTGATATTGTGTAGTTGCACAACATTTGAAGTTCTTCTCTGTAACATTATACAGGGTGTTTAAAAACTTAGTTGCTTATAAATAAGTTCAATCTGCGGAAAGTCGATTTTTTTAAATGGAAAGGTATATATTTTATTAGATATTCTGATTGTACAAGAGATTCTCTTTTAATCCATATTAGGTGTTCCTATATCTAAAATGGAAGGCGAATAAGTTACAATGATTTGATTAACCTCCGTACCTAAAATGCTCAGATATGTCAATTTACTGAAGCAAAGGTGCTTAGCTCATTTGTTTTACATACTTACTTGCCTCTTATTTGGACGTTTGTCATTTTGTTAATCGTATTTTCGTAAATTCTTCCCATTGAATTATGAGAATAAGGGATCTTTTAGGCAAATAACACCAGATGCTAGTCGAAGAGCAACAATGTCTCCGAATATAGAATGCCTCAATAGAAATGGTTGCCATATCGAACCGTTTAGATAACTTATTTATGTATGTTATTATTATTGTTGTTCTTATAATTTTTCTACTGTACCTTTTATATTATTTTTATTATTTTAATTTTACCTAATTTGTTATTACTAATTATTTAGACCTTAGATGTAAATTTACTTTATGTTGATTACTCAAATACCGTTTGTTGCGAATATTTAGGAGAATTCTTACATAAATCTAATTTTTTTATTGATATTGTTCTTCGCCATTGTTTTACGAACATATCGGTTGCTAAAACTTTCTATATCTTAAAAATTCTTAGAAATGTTTGCTGATCATTGGTTGTAAATATTAGTATCTTTCACTAACGTTCGATACGTTTATCTTACTATTTGATTACATTCACTTTGCATAATAAATAGATTCATGAATACTTGATTTGGTCTATTCTCAATGCTAATCTATTATAACACCATATACTGAGAAAAATGTATTGTGCAGAAGCGAAAACAATGTTATTACAGGTAAAATAAAAATTGTAAAAAAATACTAAGATTACAATGTTTTGTAACAAAAATACAATAATTTATTGTTGTTGTAAAGTAAATTTTCGCATTATTTACCCTAATTATTGTACTGGTGCAGATTTATTTTTCTCAGTGTACGCAAAAACAACTAACTAAAATGACCGACGTCAAACTAAGTGTCAAATAACTATGTAAAACAAATAAGTTAAGCACCCTTGCTTCATTAAATTGACATATCTCAGCATTTTAGATATGGCGGCTAATTAAATCGTTATAACTTATTCACCTTTCATATTAGGTATAGGAACACCTAATACAGATTAAAAGAGAATCTTTTGTAGAATCAGAATACCTAATAAAATATAGGAGTATATCTTTCCATTAAAAAAAATCTACTTTCCGCAGGTTAAACTTATTTGTAAGCAACTAAGTATTTAAACACCCTGTATAATGTTACAGAGAAGAACTTCAAATGTTGTGTAACTACACAATATCAGCTGTGAATATGCGAAATTTCATTCGTCTCTTTTACTTGTATGTGACGTAATATCACTATAAAGTAAGATCGGTATCTGTATCTTTTTTCTTTAATTGCGAATAACTCAGAAGGAGTGGTATTTAGGTATAGGGTGTGATACATGAAATATATGTAGAATTTATCATAGAAGCTAAATTTGTAATTAAATTTATAGTATGATATTTAAAATATCGAAGTTGACGCCCAATTCCGGTTAACCGGAAGTGATATTTAATTAAAAATATTTTCACGTGATTTCAGTTCATTTCAACCATATCCAACTGCAAAATTTTGTTTTACAATTCGCTTTTGTTTGTATAATACTTTTAATAGGCCATTCTCCCCAATCACCGCATAAAACGACGTCATAATCAAATTTTAAAATTCTAAAAATTTGCTGGCCAAGTTTTTTTTCAAAATTGAATATCTCGAAAACGAAAGCAGTAGATCAAAAATTTAACCTCTAATCGGGTTAGTTACTGCAGAAGTCAGTTAGGAGTCACTGCAACTAAGCACCCACCACACATTAAAAAAAAAAAAAAAAAATTACTATTTGACAGTATTTTATAAAATCTCAAAGTGAGGTGAATTCATTCGAGATTTTTTGTGAAAACCGGTATGTATTACATACAAATATTTTGTTCTTAGGAGAAATTGTACAGTTCACTGTCCAAGCGGAGACTTGATTTACTGTTTACGTAAATCTTTACTAATCTCATCTAGAGAGGTATATTTCGAGTCATGTTTCGGTAAATAGTATGTAAATGTATGATAAATAGTTATTTTCTCTGCAATGATACTATAATTTACAAATACATACCCAGACGTTGACCTTTAGATTAGGATCACCATTGCAAAACTATGTGAATCTATAGAAAAATATATAAATTTAAATTTTTCAACCACACAACATCGTTTGCGTACATGAGAACTTAGCTTAGGTAACAGTCCTGGGCCATCATTCGTGCTCACTTTTAAAAGCAAGAAAATCAGTTAGATTCCATAGGATACAGCCCATTTATGATAATATTTTAGACAACTTTTACTTGGTTTCCTTAGTCGTTTGCTACATAAAAAATAATATTTAATTAACAATCGAAATTGGTTTCCCTCCATATTTACACGTCAACAAAAGTAATTTTCTTTAATAATAAAAGATAATTAATTTGTCAGATGTACGAGAAATTTTGGCAGAGGCATGGTAATAATCGTAGCGAAAGACACTCGTCAAATTCGTATTCTTTACTATGTGAACATTATTTTTATATTTTTTGCTTTTGGAGTATTCTCCCGAATATGCCTTACGAATGTCCGTAACTTTGTCTTTTTATTGTTAATTACCAGTTCCTTGTTATGTACCCATATTAAAAGATCGTTAGGTGCATTTTGAAGTATATCAAGTCATATATAGTATACAGCGTGTTCAAATTGAAGTCGGCACTATTGCTAACTTTGTTACTACTAAAGATACGATGTTGGTTAAATGACCAAAGTAGTAGCGTTTTTTCTTCCGCTTACGATGGTAAAATTTTAGAAACAATTGAACTTCAGGTTTTCGAGATATTAAAAAAAAATAATTTTTTTTTAAATGGAATACCCTGTATATTTTTGCACATTTTGAATGAAAATTTAATTTCAAACCAAATCTATTAATACATAGACACCCAAAAATTAACAAATAAATGAACTACAAGCATTTATATGTACCAGTTCAAGTTGATCTGAATATCGTGTAGGGCCAATGAATGTCCGATTATTGGCAAGTAAAAGAAACATTTTATTATCATCTATCATCTAAGATGAACAAAAAATCGTTGGTGCTTTGATGGTAATCATATTCCTTTTTTGTTGTTCAAATAAGATTAATAGTGACAATAATAAAGAGCAAAGTGTATTAATTTTTCGATAACTAGTCAATGTCTACATGATTTTGCATTAATGCTTGTATTTCGTTTATTTGTTAATTTTTTGGTGTCTATGTATTAATAGATTTTGTTTATAATTAAATTATCATTTAAAATGTGCAAAAATATACAGGGTATTCCATTTAAAAAAATGTAATTTTCGTTAATATCTCGAAAACGCGAAGTTCAATTGTTTTTTAAATTTTATCATCGTATTCGGAAGGCAAAACCCTACTACTTTGCTCATTTAACTGACATCTAGCATCACTAATAACGAAGTTAGCAATAGTGCCGACTTCAATTTGAACACCCGGTATAGTCATATGAACTATTAAAGTATAAACTACAATTCAACAGTATAGAAAGTGCCCGTAGTGCTTACATTTCCTCATATCATTTACATTATACATGAGCATAAAATTGGTCTCAATGTGATACTTGTGGGCACGCCTGTGCCCATCACTCTCTGGTTAGTTATTTCTTTATCTACAATATATTTATTTACCGGTTTGAGGAGAAGTTTCTCGTGTTCTGTACAGAAGAACTTTGAAAAGTTCCTAAAGATAGATGTTTTTGTTTTACATGCACTAAGTTTAAATGGTTTAAAACTGTAGTGCTAAATGTTTGTAAAGATTTCACCATTCTATTGTCTACTTCTCAGACAATTGTAGAAGTAGGATGATTTGACCTGTTCGTGACTAATTAATACCACTGCAAAATAATATTTACTCGTTAAACATGCTCAGTTTTCGGAGAGCTGGATGGAAACACTCTGTTCTCGTACAAAGCAGTTTGTAAGCGATACAAAAATATCCATTTTATTTTTCAAAATCCATAAATAACAACAATACTTGGTATCACTGTCCAAATTTTCATGACACACAGAACATTGAATTCGTTACTGTTCCCTACCATCTTTCTCTTGGTCTATTATGATTTCTTTATTCGTATACTTTTATATTCGCGTTCTTGTCTGTCATTGCATTAGTTTTCTTCTATATCTTTTCCTTTTCTCACAACAATGCTGCCATTCTTTGAAGTTTATAACACCTGGCAGTTTTTCTTTTGCCTTTTCCTTTCAGATTTCTATATGACTAAAAACTAGGTAATGAATCAAAAGAATTTTAAACATTAAAATGTTTTGAAATGATTGCACTCATACGATCAATTGGCTCGTGAACTAAATCATTACTTTACACTTTTGATTTCATAGGAATATTTCGTGTACAATTTATTTTTCCTATATTATTTTCAAAATAAAACTGATTCAATTCTTTGATTATTTTGTCGCAGTCTTGTATTTTATTTATATCAGCTCAATTTTATAATGGATCTTCGCTGTTTTATATTTTTTCTGTTTTCTCCATAATTTTGATCGCATTCTAAAGTATTGCAAATGTGTGAAATGTGAAAATTCACACAAAGTTAGATTAATCACCTATGTCGTTATTTTGTCCTTTTCTTCTTCAGTAAGAAGAGGTTGCGAACTAGGTTTCCTAATTTTTTGTGATACTGTAGCGTTTTAATTAATCTTGAATAATCGATTTCGGCATGCTGAATTGTTTGTTACTTTCACGATTACCAAAACTATTACGCCTATCAAAGAGAAATAAGGAGAAACAACGATTTGGTATTAATGAAGATAATATTTTAACTCACTTGATTATATAGAATAAGTAATCCAATGATAGTCAATGCAAAAGGTTAAACTAACTGTTTTTCGAATCACTCTGGTCACCAGCAATACCACAATTTTTAGAAACAGGTTTAGTTTGTCACCATCTTTGAAATGAATAATTAAGTTTAGTTCCCTCCAAAGCAATTCTCTTTTTCGCATTTAATTTGAAAAAGATAGTTACAGAGAGATGGACGTTACAGACATATTGTTGGTCAAACATCGCCATTTTAAATATTCATTAACAAATAATCACTACTTAACAAAATTAAAACAAATTATACTCAATAACTATATAAACTACTTATTCTTTGACTTATTTGACAGTCAGTTAATTAAGCGAATCCGCTTAATTAAGCATTTGTATTCGCGTCTACACGATTTAAAATTAAAGTAACATTTTGCTCGAAGATAGATTTCGATACATCGTTCAATTGCGTCATCTTCCTCTAGATTAAATAGTAAGAAGTGTTTTATTTAAAGTAACAAGAATTAATTTATATGTTTTGATTTTTATTCGATATAATTTCATCGGAATACATTCAATACTGACAATTCTGCAACCCGTTATGCTTTTCATGAAATGTACATGTATATTTATGTAATCTAAATTGCTTGTAACATCATGTTGTAAAGTATGACGTCAAACAATAGTACAAAAAATACATATACCGATGAGATATGCAATTCATATTTTATAGTAAATATGCTATATTTGTAAGTATATTGCGACAGTGAGCAACAAATATACCACGAAACCACACAATTTTGCAAGTACAGTAACGTTATCATTTGAAGGTAAGAGAATTAAGCTCAACAATTTATTTAAATTTCAATTAATTAGCATGTATTAAAACACTTTACTATTACGTGTACGTTTAATTAAAGTTTTACGTACTGTTAAGATAAAATACTGATATGGAATTCACTATTATATATATGTACGTAATTAAAATATGTATATAAAAAAATTAGTAATCGTAAATTCGTTTATAATAATATAATAGACAATTATTAGATTATCGGTAATTATTATGATATTGTATTCTAACTATACACTTACGTATTTTTGATAATGTGCGCGAAACGATTCGATTTCGATAAAAGTTAAAAACTACACTTCCTGTTCGTTTTACATAATAAGAAACATCCTTAAGTTTAATTTAAAGTAATCACTTCTGTCACACTTGTGCAATCTGCAATAATGCAGTGCTGACAGTTTTCAATAGTGTTGAGTTATTAAAACAGCTGTTGGAATTACACAAGAAATACTAGCTTTTACAAGAAATCTACTCCCGTAAAATTTTTGCGAAGCCTTCGACTACGCTGTAGATGGTATGTTGGCATTAGGTGTTAGGAATTTTAATATTGATTTTTTTAATTTCGATATTCATCTACCAAAACGTTTCTAACATCACATACACATCATAATCACATAGGTATTTCCTGTCGCGTCTCTTTTCCGATTGCTAGTTAAGAACCACATCTAACGAGGCAACTGTGGCACTGTGTAAGTATTTGTTTCTTAAAGTTTCTTTCCTCACATTTTTCCATCCCTTGAACATAAGCAATTATAAGATCTGGAAGGTGTCTAGTATATTGTGTGCTATATCTTAAGTTTCTAAAAAGCTATTAATTTCTTAAATCTAATTATATAACTAATCAATAGGAAATTCTTTTTAGAAAAGGTTGCTTTAGAGCAATCACCGCCATTAGTAATCTATTTCATGTCTGTGATGATGGTGGGGTTACTCCTCCGGTCCTAGTAATTAATATCGGGCCATTGAATTTGTTAATCAGAAATCACTTGCTTGAATTTGATCTTCTGTTGGTTTTACTAAAAATGCTGTTGGGTTGGTTATAGACTATTTGTTTAGGAAAGGTCAACAGGTTCTTATGACCAGAGTGACTTCTAATGTTCTTCCAGTTTGAAGTGGTGTCAAGGATTTACAATATATACCCTAACGGCGTACACACATCTCAAGTGTTATTTAAACTATTTCTATGCGGATGATGTGCAGACCTATTATTTCTGTCACATTATAGACCTCCCTTCAATTAATATTCACATTAATGAACACGTTAACAACTTAATCCAATTTCTGATACGTTAGGGAAAGCAAAAAATATTATTATTATTGCATTTATTCGATAAGGAGTAATTAGAAAATCGCATAGAACTTGCATTATTTTGAATATTTATCAAATACTGAAGCAAAAAATTAGTTTCTATTTGAAACAGTTTCTACTAACAGATTGATAAATACAATAGGTCTTCCAGAACATACAACAGAATTGCTACTAGTACCATCCACAGGTAACAAAATGACATACATTCTACACTACAGAATAATCAACGTGCAAACGCGGTTAGATAATTTTTTCTGTAGTCTCATCAGTAAACTTGGCAAATTCGCTACACATGCCAACGGTTTACATATGCAATTTTGAATTATAAGAAAAAAATTACGCACTGTATTCACCATTGGACGGTTAAGTGAAACATCTCCTGCATTGCGTGTGGTAAGTTTATGCCATGTTTATTCATCAGTACTAAATATTTTTGATTAAGACACGGCACGAGAAGAGCTGCTCTTGTGATAAATAATAAGCAAACAGTCGCATATATAAATACAGTAGAGTCTCGATTAACCGTCACCCTTTTAACCATCAGTTTCTATTAACCGTCAGGTCTCTGAGAAAAAAAAATCAAAAATTAACACTGCAATTCAGTGCAGTAGATATGTTTATAAGTCGTATAACCCAATTTGATTTTAAAGAACAACTGCGCTACTTATAACCAACCGATCAGAGCATTTCAATATTAAATAGAAAATGTAAAAGCTTTACTAAGTTGTCCCCAAACTAATCTGTGTTATAAATAGTGCGCAGCATTTTATTTTTATCGATCGCCAATGCGCCTCGATGATCCGGAGACCTATTTCTATTAACCGTCTATTCTCTCATCCGTCACCCCAACGGTCCCAAGGGTGACGGTTAATCGAGACTCTACTGTATATATGTCGAGATTTAACTGGCATTGCAGAATAAATCACATCGCATACTAACAGAGCTATAAAAAGCTAAAATACATGCCTGCAGGTTGATTGTTCTGTAATACCAACTCTACTTTATGTAGGAAATATATATCTGCGTGTGCTCAGATGCCAATCTGTAACACTACGGCTGTCTAATATTTCAATTCGGTGCCAAGTAACAAGAAAGAACTTGTCTTTTTGTAACGATGGGATGCAGTTTTTAATTCTATATAAGTGTATGTACATATGTTCGTGGGGCTGTAACATCGATAAGCGATAAAAACATTAAACAGTTTTATGCTAGATGAAAATCAGTAGCCAGACACCACAAAACCCTAGATAGACCTCCACCTCGTGTGAGAAGCAGGCCTATTCTTGAGGACAATTAACAACGCCCGGCAATGATTAAGTCGTCGCCTCTGAAAATCGTTTGCAACACAATTAATCTCTGCAATTAGGCAGAACTGCACTCTATAAGATAAAAAAGTTAAAGTGTTTTTACTCAGCTTTAGTCAAATAGACCTTAGAACTATATGAAAAATGATGCGATACGTCAGAAAAATAGTAATAATTTCCAATTTGATAATAGGAGAATATAGGGGCGGGACATAAATTGCATAAATAATACTCGCTAGATATTTGGAAAAGCAAGCTAAACGAGCAAATAATTATACAGTGTTTAAAGAATTCGTTAAGTGCTAGTTGCGACCATTTACTCGTTCGAATAAATGTCTCCAATAAATTAATTAGGGACTCAGGCCAAGCGAAGTCCGTTAAGAAGATCGTCAACGTATACAAAGAAGAAAATTAGGACTACAATTAATTATTAATCATACACAACACTTTGAGTACATTTAACGATTGTTTACATCATAAATCTCAGTTCTGGTTAAATAATTTCTTAACGTAAATTTTGTTACTACACAAGCAGTTCATTTGTTATGGTAGAATATCTGTTTAATTATTAAATAAAGGACGGTAAATTATATATGTATATTTGTATGTTTACATTAAGTGGATCATATATGTATGTATATGTATAGGCCTTAGTTCTAGTCTGTTTTTCTTCATTGTTTTAGTCTACATATATTGTTTATTGTTGTATTATTCTACAATTGCATACCTATTGTCTACACTGTTTGATATAAATTATTTAATGCATGTTATCTGATTTATAACCTATGTTGATATTGTTTTAGTTGAAGTGTTTAAATTAGTGTTGTTCAACATTTATGTGTACATTGTATCCAACTTGAAATATTAGAGTAATATTTCTACCTGTTTATATCTCTAAATAATTACGCGTTATTCACGGGAATTTGCTTATTAGACACTGGCATCCAAGTCTAATTTATTTTATTTTAGCACTAATTTATTTATAAAATAAGAGAATATTCAGAAGTAGTCCTTTTCATTACAGTTGTAAGTTATCTGACTTTATTTTTGTCGGTGAGGGTATAATATGTGGCTTCTAAATTTCTTATATAAATATTGAAAGAAGACATTTCTAACCACAATATACAACATTCAGGTATTGTTCCTTTTATTTGCAGAGATTCGTATTGGTTTATATACAACTTAGGCCATATAACATATTACTGTTAATATCTGTAGCTAAATATAAATAATTGCTTTTAGTATTTCTACGTGCAAACTCATGCATGTATTTGTAAAGCAGGAGTTAATAAATATGGTGTCAATTTGTAATAATAAATAAACTTTTTGGCTCTATACGCAACGATTTGACAAGAATACGTACTATAAATTCAAAATATAATCACATCTATGATATTTGTAAAGATAAGATTTTTTAATTTTGCAACATTATCTTCAACGTGTGCACTTGATAAAAATTACGATCCTAGATTTTGATTTTGTTGATAAAATATGTATCGTTATATAAACAACTTAATTTTATATTCCGGGATTTAAATATTCCGGCAGCAAATATAATTAAAATGCTACATACATACATAAAAAGTATCAACTATTACACTACGTTGAATAAAATTAAAGATCAAAGATATCAATCAATAAGAGGCAAATATGTTGAAGATGGTGGTTGAAATACGGAAATTGACAAAATTAGGAAACATTATATGTAGTATGTCTTTTGATTAAGAATTACGTTGTTCTATTTTAATTATTATTTTGTCTCGTTTACTGTTCATTTTCTTTTTTAGTTAGTCTTGATTATTATATTCTTTAAACGGGAGTTGAAGGGCTTCTCAGTTCTATGCTCCAAAGCAAGAGTTACAGTGTGTAGGATCTTCAGCAGGTTAGATTTGATATTATTAAGTTCAATTGTTAGTTAAGTTATATTTTTGGTATTTTGTAGACATCATCTGTATCTCAAGACGCGTGTTGGAAAATTATTTTCGGTTATATAGAGGATCCCAAAAAATTGTGCCATAATGATATATTTTGTTAATTACATGTCATATCCTTTGGTATTTAATTAATAATCATAATTTTATTAAAATCATTTCAGTGATATTCATGGAAAGAAAACAATGCATTTAAATCACTGGTCTAAACAAAATACTAAAAATAGTATCTCGGTTATAACATCACACAAGGTCCTCATTGAAGGTATAACAGTGTCGTCAACCAAGTTTGATTGACACGAACCATCATAGAGCGTCGTAAATTTTGTGGCAAACTTTTGTAACTCTAAAGTATTTTTAAAGTGTTTTTCTTGTTTTCAATTGTAGCTCCTGTATATTTTGAAGTCATTCGGTGCGGAATAGAGGAAACATTTTTCCCATGTCCTGACGTTACTTATAGAGAACACATTTTATCGTCTACCAATAGGTATTTCAATAAATAACAATTTGTTGATATTAAAATTGATTACACTGTTAAGAGTCTATTCGCACTTCAATAAAGTAAAAGTTTAAACATTGTTAGCTTAATACTATTATTTATTTAAACTGTTTGTACCTAAGTATTAATTTTTGCCATGAAGTACGACAGAGAAGAGCTCGTAGACAGGATATTCAAAGGCGTTAATCTGAATAAAATCTTAACTAACAACTGAGTTATGAGTGATGAGATAGGATTCTCTCTCAATCGTTAATATTATTAGTCGGAATGTAGTTTTTGTATAGGAATTCCAATAAATATTACCTAAACTGATCAAAGTTACTGTCAATGATCTGATCATCGCTGATTTTTAATTTAACTGACAGTGTGTCAATGTCAGTTTGTAAATGTGTATGGAATCATGGTGCAATATTCACCTATTTATTGACTGCTAAACGTCATTGAATTGTCTAGCGAAAATTTTTCAGTTTCCGCATTCACAGCATTCATTCGCTGACGTAGTACGTCAATGAACTAACTAAAAACGTTGAGTGTACCTTGTGTGTGTTGAGTGTATCTTTAGCTGGTAATCAACTTTAACTGTTAGTATATTATCACAAAAAGCATAGGTACATACGTCGTTATGTAAAAATGCACTATTCATTGCAAGATATAAGACATCGCTTTGATATACAGAGACAAGAACAAAAATATAAATGAAATCAGAGATGTGTACTCCAATCGGTTTCCTAATAGACATAGTTCGTCGTCTGTATAGATTATACTATGGATAGTAGATATCCTACAGAATTTAGGAGACGTAAATGGTGAATTTAGATCAAATAGTGAAGGCCGCGGTCGTAATCATAACTGTTTGCATTTTGTTAATAGGTCATGGCTCTATTTTTTAGATTACGCAGATGCGTATAAGTGTGCTGCAAAACACAGCTATTGACAAATGTACGAAGCACTCTCTATATGCTTAAATTAAAAACTTATATAACATAATATAAATTAAAAAATTATATAATTTTATTAACAAATTTATTTAAATTCCACAACCTTTTAGTCCAAATTTATCCGATATTGTTCCTCATTCCCCATTTTAATTTTTTTAATTCTTCTTTCAATTTACACTTTCTTCTTTAATTGGCCACAAACAGATGGGAAACAGAAACAGGGAAGTATCACTATTGGCGATCCACTCCAATGTCTTTTTTGCCTTATGGCAACGAGGATATACCAGGGTGGTCTGACAAATTTACGACCTAACAAAGACAACACATGTTTCCTATTTTTTTTAATTTTTCTACATACCTAGTCTCTTTGTAAGTATAAACACCTCTTCAAGCGATGCTGTCTTCTCTTCAACTCGTCTAAATAGTACTCGGCGTCTTTTTCTGCAAAATAATTGTTTACAAAGATGATGGCTTCCTCATTTGACGAAAATGTCTATCCTCTGAGCGCAATTTTTAGACTATGGAATAAAAAGAAGTCGCTTGGGGCTAAATCTAGTGAGTAAGGCTAAGTAGTTCAAACCGTAATTCGTGAATTTTCGCCATGGCAATCGCTGAGGCGTGAGCATTGTCTCTGTTTTTCAGAAACTTCTGCTTGTCAAGTAATTATGTGTTCCTGCTTGAAGATAATCGATAAAAAAACAGTTTTTGCTTTTTTTGGAGCCGCAGTCCAACTGTTTTGAGTGTATTTTTGTTTCGGGTATATAATGATGTATTCAATACAATAATTAATCGGCGCCAAAACTATTATTGCGCCTAATTTGCGCCAACAGAGCGTTAAAACTGTTCATTCGAACACGCTTTTGGTTTAACGTGAGCAAGCGCGGCATCCAACGCGCGGACAGCTTTCTTATGCCTAAATATTGATTTAATATGTGACAAACCTGTTCTTTGAACATGTTCATATCCTCTGTTATCTCTCTCACTTTAATTCGGGGGTCATTTAGCACTATTTGGTGAACTTCAGCGATGCTATCGTCAGTGGTTACAGTTTTTGGACATCTTGAACGCTCATTGTCTCCTCCCAAGACTGTACAGCCGCGCTTAAATTCTGCTGCCCAAAATTTCATTGTGGTAAATGATGGTGCAGAATTCTCGTATACAGCGTCCAACTCATCTTTAATTTGCGCTGGCGTATTGCCTTTCAAAAACAAATATTTAATAACGGCTCCATATTCGATTTTTACCATTTTTACAAAAACATTCACATCGACTCACTCAAACGATTGTCAAACAACAACTGTGCGTCCAAAATGGCTGAAATTTTGGTAAGTACCTGTGAATAGATGCATAACCACATTACTACCTAGCTTTCATTGACGAGTGCTGCCATCACGTTAAGGTCGGAAATATTTCAGACCACCCCTCGTACTGCGTAATCGTAATCCATTCAAATACTTTGATATGGAATAATACCTTGAAAAATTGTCAATAAACTTATATATACTCGTTAGTTTTTAGTTTCCCTTTATAATCTTTAAGATATTTAGAAACATATAGGGTGCCCCATACATTTTTTCATAGCTGTATGTGGAGTTACAGGTATTTGTTAGCAAGGAGTCTATAGAGGGATGATCTGTAGACGAACTGAGTAAAATAAATTTCGTTATGGCTAAGTATGACTATCTAAAAGAAAATTGTATACTACATCTTCAGAAAATGAGGAAAATAATGAAAGCCGATTCTCGCAATATTGTGTGTCTACACAAGAGCTGGTTCATTAGAACTTTTTGATGTTTTTGAAATTCAACATTTCTGAAAACTTGTTATTGTAACTGATATCATCTGGACTCATCAGCAAAATTATATGCGCCATTGTAGCACTTCCGGTTTACAGGAATTTGTCGTGAACTTTCTTAATTTAAATAGCATGGTATATTTTTTATAAGTTTTTTGTATCACGCATACAATTCTGCATCAAAACTTACTCAGACAATCTATGTCAAAAATCAGCCGTTTCTGAGTTATTCAATTTTTTGCAAATATAGGGACAATTGCAACGTTATATTCAAAATTATGTATTTCTGAAGGCATTGCAGGTAACGACCTCATATTTGGCATGTTATTAGCCGAAATAGCATACACCAAATTTACGTCCTAAAATTTATCATAATTTATACAGGGTCGTCCAAAATTAACGTTCATTTCAAGCAAGTTCACATCGATTAAAGTCACTTTTTTTAATGGAACACCCTATATATTATTGTATTTTTGAATACATTTAATAATTCTGTATCATTGATTATTAGACATACTAGCTTCTATCTTTTACGGTTTTCGAGTTATTAAATATTTCCTGATAAAAGTCCGAAAAATGTGCTTTTCAATGCATTTAAAATCTCAGTAATCCGTGAATGTCAAAATAATTGATATTGTAATTGTGCTAGAAATACACATAGCTGATATATGTCAAGCAAAATGGCAAATGCAATATATTATGGTAAAGAAACGATATTTTAGATTTATTTTCCATTCATGTAGACTGTAGTAGAATTGTGAGTAGCACATGTCGAGTATAAGACAACAGATATCCACATGTATGCAAAATGACCTAAAAAATATCAATACAAGAAGCCAAATACAATGTTAAACAAAAAAGCTTTGGAAAGGAATAAGTTAAGTGTGTTTTATATGTCATCGTGAGCTGATCATATTGAATTTTGTCTTTTGCAACGCTATTTTGTTTAATTTTCTTGTTTGAGTTTCTGAAATGATATTGTTTTAGATCACTTTGCAAAAATTTGGATATCTGTCGCCAAATACTGTATATGTACTATTCATAATCATTCATTACATTCTCCATGAATTGAAAATAAATCTAAAATGTCGTTTCTTTTCTGTAATGTATTTCATTTGTTATTTTGCTTGACAGATGTAATATACATATGTGTATTTATAGTACAAATGCAATATCAATTATTTTGACATTCAAGGATTACTAACATTTCAAATGCATTAAAAAGCATATTTTTCGGACTTTCTTTTCCGGTAAACCGGAAGTGGTACAATAGCGCAAATAATTTTGCTGAGGAGTCCAGATGATATCAGTTACAATTACAAGTTTTCAGAAATGTTGAATTTCAGGAACAACAAAAAATTCTAACGAACCAGTTCCATGAATGACCCTGTATACATTTTGAAAATTTGATCACAAATAAATTTAAAATATTAATTTTAAAGTTTGAGACATAACATGGAAACGTGAACTGCCGTAAGAAAAATTCCGATAAAAACAAAAATATACAAATACCATTCTATATAAAAGAATTGGAAAATTATTGATACTAAAAATTATACTATTTATTTTGAAAAAAAATGTATAATAGTAAACGGCCTTGCTTATCTTAATAAAAATTATTGATACAAGTATTGAAGAAAATCAGGGAAAAAACCATTAGTTTCTACGTTTACGTTTGACATTGGCGTTTGATTTATAATCCACTGGTATAATGTGTGTCGTTGTTCTTTAGAAAATACATGCATAATAAGTTAATTATACAACAGTCATGAACAAATAAGGTTATATTTATGTGTATGCCATGTATAATGTAAAGAAATAAACGTTTATTGGGATTCAAATATACAGCATTGAGAAATAGGCTCAGCAGATGCCATTTAAAAATGAACCATATCGTATTTGGTGGAAATTCAAATTTAAACACTTCAGAAATTTATTGCAGATTGCCGGTACTGAAAAAATATAACTGAAGCACTGAAAAATACTAAAACGATTTTTTTTAGATATACATATGTTATACAAATTCGCAATTTCTATTGGGTGGAACGACTAAATTTACTTTTGACGTATCATAGCAATTAAATAGGTACACTACTGTATTTCGTGTGTTACGGGATATGTAAGTTAAAGGTCATTTCAATAAAATGTAAATGATGACGCAGTATAATACGTCAGCTAGTCCTAATTTCGTAAATTATATTGTTATCTTAGTCATTGACTTAAAAGTATGCTATAGTCATCATAAAACAATATATAAAATTACGAACTAGCTAGCTTCTTCTATTAATTGTATCGTATCTTATCGGCAAAGCAAACGCTGTGCTACGATTCTTTGTAAATGATGATGTAAATAAATTCATCACTCTTTGTAAGTATAAGTTTTCATCTAGTTTAGAAACATCTTATCAAACAACATTTTACAATCTATCAGATAAATTTTTGCTATTCTTGAAGAAATGTGTTCGGTGAAAGAGAAACAAAGATCGAGAACTGCAATCAGCACCGTAATAAACTACGGCGTCTGTAAACTAAAAATCACTACACGACGACCTATGTGGGGTAATGGGCACTTAAAAACATGACCTAATTAACCGCGTGAAAACCAAGAAATTTAAACTTATTAGTTACATTTCGTTCAAATGGTGTTACTTAAATATTTTAAAATGAAGTGCTAACAGTATGGTAAGCGGTAAACTATTAGAACATTTTATAGTATTTAAATTTCAATTGTCCAAAAACGGATTGTTTGTTTATAAAATTTCACTAATTTCTCTTTAAACAATAAATCATATTGTGTAAAAAATATTGCGTCACATATGCTTCTTTAAACGTAAATCGAAATTATATACTTACATATATTTTGTCTAACCCGTTGGTTAGAAGTTTTGTAAGCTCTAAATACTAAATTTCTGAAATACAGTGTGTACATATAATATACACATATTTATATACACACTTTATATTAAGTACACCCTGTATATATTTTATCTTCTATGTGTCTATCTCTAAGTTGAATTGTTTCCATATTATCTACGATCTTTTTGCAATCATTATCATTACGTCGCCAATTAAATTAAATATTTCGCCCCACGTTCAAGATCAAGACGTTGTATGTTTACCAAACAAAGTGCAAGAATGTAAGTTTTAAATGCTATCGCGAGAGATGCAGAACTTCATTCATGTTCATAATTTAAAACCCATATTGACAAATTCAATTCTCTTTTTTTTCAAATGGATTGCACTTACTAAATTCTATACTGATCACAATTAACTTATTTCATCATACTTGATAAAATCCGTAAAATTTAGTAGAATTTTCTAACTAGAAAAATAGAAAACTTTATATGGAAATCTGTTGAAGACGTTCTACAACTGTACTATTAAGTTATTTCAAGTACAGGTTTGCCAGGTTTAAATTCAATTATTTTCATGTTATCAACAATTTTCTTGCAATTTTTGTTGCTGTTCAATTGTTTACAATGGTACATACCCTTGGGATTTGACGTATAACCACAGAAATAAATCTACTAATGTTAAATCAGAAGATCTAGGCGGCATTTTCAAAGCCCATTGTGCCGTATAAAACGGGCATGCATCCAAATTGCTACACCAACTTATTTGCAATATAAACGACAGTTCTTATACGTTTTTTCCACAGAGTTTCATTTAAAACTACAAAAGTTTGCATAAGTGGCGTAGTTTCTATATATGTTATACAATTGCAAATATGTCAGAAATTATTATAGATAGGTATGTACATATATGATACTTTAAGAATGATCAATCGAGAATTATTTTTTGCATACAATACTCAGGCAAAATTCTTGCATTTTGTCTGGTAAACGCATAATTTCTTGACTTCGAATGTAGGGCTAAATATTTCATTTCATTGTGAACGGTGTAATGATGAACAATTAGAGCAGAAAGGTAGATCATATGAAAATAATTGAATTTAGAGATAGGGAATCCTAATACAAATAACTTAGAAATATACCGGGTGTTCCACAAAAATTTCCAAAGGCTGTAATGTCTTTATTTATCATCTGATATTAATGATCTATATATGAAACTGTAGGGTTTCGTAAAGACTACAAACAGCAATGCAAATTATCTGTTTGTCATATATAATTCGCGAGAAACGTAATTCAACTTCTTTTTTTCAAATTGCACTATATATTTTTTTTTTGATTTTTATAAAAGAACATTTTCTAACGATTCGAATAATGTAATGAAAACATATACTTAAATAAGGAATAGTGCAAGAAAAAGACAAGTTTTTGCAAATTTTTATATGGCAAAACTGACAGTAGTCATGAATTGGAGTACGCAATTAAACAATCACAGCGTCTTTTTTATTCATAATTATGAAAAATACAGACAATAAAATAAACACTTTTGTTGTTTAGATCAGACAAAATAATCAAACGAAAAAATCCAAAACACTATCCTATAAATACTGCTCGAATTGCATTTTGACCAATGCATAATCTGCACCTCCTTCCTACAGAAACAGCTGCATTTAATATGATGTTGGGCAGTATTTGTCGAAACGCATTAACTATTCTATTTCGTAAGTCATCTACGTTTTCGGGTTGTGTTACGTAAACAATTTCTCTTATTTCATTCTATAGAAAGAAGTCTAAAGGAGAAAGGTCTGGTGATCGGGCGGGCCATCTAATTGGTCCGTAAGTGCCTATCCACCTTCGATCAAACTGTCTATTTAGAAATTGTGTATTTATTTGAGCATTATGTGGAGCAGCTCCATCTTGTTGGAAGTAAATTTGTGTGTATTGAGCAATGGGCAATTCTTCTAGATTATCCACTATTTCTTCGAGTAATGTATGATATCTTTCTTGATTTAGGTTACCGTCAATAAAATATGGTCCAATTAATCTAGAATCTAAAATTCCACACCAAACATTTAAAGATAACCTTCTCTGGATATTATTTGCAACAAGAAATCTAGGATTGTCATTGCTCCAATACCTATGATTGTTTCTATTAAATATGGCATTATTCGTGAAAGTACACTCATCCGACCAGAGAATTTTAGAATAAAATAGTGGCTTCTCTCGTAATTTATTTAAATAAAAATTACAAAATTGCATTCTTCGTGGATAATCGTCTTCCAGCAAATGATGGATCCGTTGAGGTTTGTACGGTTTTAATTTATGTTTTTTCAAAATAGAATGTACTGTTGTACTGGAAGATCCAATGTTGTTAGCAATCTCTCTGATCGACGTCTTAGGATTTTCCGCAACCATCAATAAAACGTTTAAATCTAAATTTTCATCAGTAGTTCGTACTTCTTTTTTTGGCTTTTTAAAAGATCCGTGCATCCTCAAATTGGCTTCCAGTCGTGCAAATTTCTTGTGATGTGGCGATTCCCTATCAGGGAAACGTTCCTGATAAATTCTAATAGCGTCACATGGTCTTTTCCCACATTCAAAATAAACTTCAAGCATATCCGTTAAATATTCAAAATTCATATTTTCTATTAATATTAAAATAAATCGAAATTACACTTATACAAACTTGTTTATTATAATGAACGATGTTTTTGACAATGCGTTGATCACTCAAACTGACAGTGACAGTAGTTGATTAAAAAAGACGCTGTGATTGTTTAATTGCGTACTCCAATTCATGACCTACTGTTAGTTTTGCCATTTAAAATTTGCGAAAACTGGTCTTTTTCTTGCATTATTCCTTATTTAAGTGTATGTTTTCATTACATTATTCGAATCGTTAGAAAATGTTCTTTTATAAAAATCAAAAAAAAATATGTAGTGCAATTTGAAAAAAAAAGTTGAATTACGTTTCTCGCGAATTATATCTGACAAACAGATAATTTGCATTGCTGTTTGTAGTCTTCACGAAACCCTACAGTTTCATATATAGATTATTAAAATCAGATGATAAATAAAGACATTACAGCCTTTGGAAATTTTTGTGGAACACCCGGTATAAGATATGTTAAACTAATGAAAATCATATCATTCCATATAAAATAATAAATTATACGTCTATATTTGAAGCGAATCACTGAAAATACTGTTGAGAATTCAAGAAACATATTCTTCCTGAATAAGTACCTACTCAAACAAGTTACTGCCTTTAAAAGGAAAATCGACAATTATCAGAAATTTTATTCGGAAAAAAGAATATTTTGTGGAATATATAGACCTGCCTTATGTGGTTGAAGGTCTAAAATGTCTTCTCGCAATAGATTGTTTTATTACAAATTATGTAAACGTTAGCTATTGAAAGCAACGAGATATACGTACATACATTATAACAACCAAACGACAGGATGTAATTTTATTTTGGTGCGCCTGTCTATTTTTTAATTTAAACTGGTTAAACAATATCCAATATCAGCTAGCTAGATTTTGTATCAGATTATGAGGTTATTAAGTATAATAAGAAACATTCACACGATGCGCGACAATAAATAACGTCACAAGGGCATTCAAAACATCCGTTTGGTGTACCAGATGATAGCAAATCTAAGTGTATTAATATAGTATGTACAGAGTGGTTAAAAAAACATGTCACTAAAATATAATTATATAAGTTGATTTAAAGGACATATAAGCAAGTAAGTAATTACATAATTCTCAAAATAAGGAGATATGCTTGGAGGGTAGTCATGCTATTAAACAAGTGTAAACGGTTAGGACGGCTATAAACAACACAATTACCCAGTTTTCTAGTAACATGACGGTTTAGTGCACACAAAAGTTTGTATTCATTACCTATAGCCACATCAATTTTTTTTTAGAGTTGGGGGATCAGACCATGTTTACTATATAGATGTTTTTGGGGTTGCTGAATCCGACTTTGAGGTCAAAAAAGCCTAGTACATCAAGGTTTCGGTATAATTAAAAAAAATCCATAATATAAGCTGTAACGTTTTAACTTAAATCGTAAACTAGAAATACAATTATTTAAACCCCATAAATCCTTAACCTCATTACCTCGTAACCCTATAAGCCCATAACCGTATAACACCATAATCACATAATCCAATAGCCGTAAAAAATCCTGTAGTCTAAGTTATTGAACATTGTAGTGTTTTAACTCAAGCCGTACACAAAAGATCCAATCAGTTAAACTCCATAACCCTACAAACTGTTAACTCCGTAACGCCTTAACCTCTTAAATGAATAACTTTAAAAACGCCGTAATATAAGCAACTAAACACTGAAACAGTCTGAGTTAAGCTGAAAACTAAACAACCAATCAGTTTAAGCCTATAAAACAAAGGCCGAACCGTCGGCATTAGCGTTACTCAATTTAGAGTGAATGGTAATAAGTGAATGATGTCAATTCTTGCTTTCAGATTTACAAGAAATATATTGCTCATAAACCGTTAATTACAAACGAAATTATCTCTATAGAATGAATATGTACAAAACAACTGGCTGCAGTTGATAGAATTACTGCAGTACCAAAGGAGGTCACTACAGTAAGAACCAAAATTTTACACAGGACATTGTTATACTGCCATGATTAAAAAAAGCACGCACAAAATTAAACATTATTTATTGAGTGCATGTTTTATTGTTCAGTATAGATGAATCTTGAACGATGAGTAGACGTGGCAATATTATACCAGAATAGCGAGATAGGAGTTTGCTCCGTTTCGTAATTAAAAGTCAATTTCGTTATTCTGGTATAATATTGCCATCTCTATTGATGAGGATGCTGCAGACTCGGTTGGAATACGGTACATCAGGTCTAAGTTTTTTGAAACGCTATAATGGCCTAATTTTTATAAATACGTTAAAAAGTAACACAAGTTTTACAGTCAAATAGAATTACGTATTACTGAATTCTTATAACTAATCGATTAATGCCACTACTTTAAATTTTTAATATTTCTTCACTTGCATTTTTAACATTAAAGTACGTATGACAACCACATACAAGAAATATGTATGGTTATAATTAAAAGCTCGTTGACAAATTTTACCGTTTGCAGACTGACATGTAACATTTTCAGTTTTTGTAATTGTTTCGTTACTGTGCAATTCCTAACGTGCTAGTATGTATACTTTAAATGATATATCCTCCATGTTACAGGTGATTTGTATAACTACGATAACTTCATTCATTCATCCTTAGGATGGTTATATACAAATAGTACATATGTACATTAACTTAATTTTTACATACATTTAACACAAATTACTTAATGTTTTCTCTACCACAGATAAACAGTTTTTAAGATACAGGTTTATCCATTTTTGAAAATGTAGATTGAAATTTAAGAGGCGCTTTATATATTTAAATCCAGTGCTTTAGATTGTATTGTTTCTTTAGCAGTAAATTACGATTAGTGTTGAAATAAAGATATCTTACGAAAATTATTCATGGCGACTAAAAATTTAGCTTTTGTTTTAACTACCGTTAAAATCAAATAACCGTCTTTAAAAGGAACACTTTATATTTAACAACGTAATTCGATTGGAATCTTTTATTGTTAATCTTATTACACATTAAAGTTTTCAATTCATTTTATTATACACTTAGATGGCGCGGTCTAAATAAAGGCAAGCTAGTTTTATGTTTCCTATATACAAGCAAATGATTTTTATGAACATAATTATAATTGATTTTCATTCCGTATTTTTAATTTATGTTTCCTATATCTATTTTTCTCTTACAGCTTTTCAATAATTTCGTATTTTTAATTTAAATCGCTTTACATTATTTGTATTTTTACTGCCTCTTGATGTAAAATTACTAGATAATGAATATTTTATGTACACATCTCAAATTTGCAAGACTGTGTGCGTTTAACTTAGGGATAGAAAACATAAAAGTATTTGACTTTATTTTGTCCTCTCCATTGGAACATGTAATAGTATACATGGTACACGATCTAAATTATCACAATTTTGACACTTATCTTCTTGGACCACCCTATATTATTTCAGAATAATTTTGAAATGTGCTTCTAATGGACCTATACAGCTCTAAACAAAAAGAATTTAGCGCTTTTCTTATATAAATCAGAACGAATGTAGTGCCTGTAACAACGGACTGGCAATCCGCAAGATTTAGATAATCAATTAAATAGATTTGTCAACATGTTCTTTTTTTTGTCTCACGAGTACCAATGTAGTAGATAGAAGTAGATAATGCATTTTTTTTTAATTGTGTCAGACATACGTAGACATTTACAAACGTGATCCACTAGTGTAGTACATATTCTTCAGAACGATGCCAGTTTTGACAAAGCAGTGAATTTGGAATTACGTCATTGTGAGTGTTTTGTGTCTGAACTCCATATTATGTGTTTCATACTTGCAAATTAGTTTCTTTTAATTTGTTTTATTATTACAACATTTCTAGAGTTTGTTTAAATCATCTTAACTTTTGTTATGTGTATATATGGTAAAGTGGCACTCAAGTTACAAAGACGTAACCTTACTCCATTAGTGAGTGTTATTTTGTGTTTAAAGCGGCCGACATACCTGTTTATCGTATTCTGGGCTTCTTATTGCATGAAAAATGGCACAGCACATGCCATTTACTATTCCTGATTTGCAAGGAGAGAGGATCACTCCTATAATTGTTATTTATGTTTAACAAATATTAAAGTGTTTACATCAAAATCCAAACATACAGTAGGGTTCCTCACTTGCTATCTGCAGTGAGAGCAGTTCCACACTGGGAAGAATTGCTCATATCAAAGAACATGTTACATTAGATGAAGAGAGATCATATTTTATGAATTAATAGACTTTGTTTATTTGAGCCTCAATCAAGAAGATCTTAAAGACTTTTAAAGTTATCCGCAAAACAGTCCGAAGTGGTTAGTTTCTATATAAAACAATACAAACTTCGCAAAAAGAATACAAAGATATTTATCGTATAAAAGTTATTTTGAATTTAATGACTTATTTGTAAATAAACTGGGCGTCTTGAAGATAACCCAATACAACGGCGTTTGTTCACTGCTTCTTCTAAAGTTAATTTAAAAGCTGTTCTTCTGCATCACGACAATAAACTTCGATCAGTACCTGTGCGTGGAAACCTAAGAAAACTTGGATTTGAAAAACTTCAATGTGCAGTACATTAATGGAAAATTTGTTGTGATTTGATTTACATATATGAAGGCAGTAGTAGGAACAGAAAAATCCACAACATTAGAAAAGACTACATGTGAATCATTCATTTCTCGGTAAATAAATAACGCCATTTTGTAATCCTAAAATGTATATTTGCGTCTGTTACATATCAAACTAGGATTAATGAAGAATTTCCTTAAAGTCATGGACATAACTCCTGGTTTAATGTACTTAAAAAGGACGTTTCCTAAGATTAGTGATATATAAAAATTAGAGAAGGAACATTTGTGAGTCCGACCGACGCCGACGATGAAAACTTTGAAGGACTCTTAAATACACTATAAAAAGTAGCGTGGCATCAAAAATTCATTGAAAAATGTTACTCTCAGTTTTTTTTGTGAAATTGAAAGGCAGAAAATTATCGTGTGATTATCAACGATGCTATTACATCTGATAAAAATTTGATTCTTTGATTTCTTCCCGCAAAATCTTGGCGCAATGAGTGATACTCGAAAACAAATCAGTTCAAAGCGATAATATACTGAAATTTTCAAAATTCAGTTGCAGTTTGCATTTGGCAATTTCAAAAGTTTGGCGGCCACCGTAAACTTCGTCGCTAAATGTTGAGATTGAATAAGGAAGCAACACAAGACTGGCACGATACGATAATAATCAAATTTTCAAAATTCGAAAATGTATAGCGGCTAAGTGTACGAACCGGCAATACGCCGTGGACCGTTAGTTTACCATCAATTAGTACAAGATTGTTTTGTTATATTATTATTATATTGTTTCGTTAAACATAAGTAATTAAATATAGTGGTTCTGAAATTATAGTGATAAGTACGTATCTAATGCTCATCGTTTTTGAGATTGGCTTATCTACCAATCAATTTATATAGAAACATTGATCTTTTGCAAATCAGAAAGATGGACTAAACATCGTGGACAGATATAATAACCTACCTCATTTCAGAAAACAACAATTTTTATACTTTTGCTGTATGTTTAGACTATACAGTATAGATTAGGTATTCAACGTATATTCCTATCTTAAAAACAAATAAATAAACGAACACGATTATGACATAATAAAGTTATATTACTTTAAGTAAACTTTATGTTATCTACTGATTATCTTAATTGCGAGAACTGGATAGCACTGATAAGTTAAGTTAGTATTATCTATACAATGTGCCGATATAGAAAAAAATTCTAAATACTCTTGGTGTTTGTGCTTTTAAATAGTTTCAAGGATCATTCAGTTTAAAATCCTTATATTGCATTCAAGCATTTTGACCGTTTAACTTACTAGTTCATGGTATATATCTATTGTAAGTACATATCTAAAAATAAAGACACTTATTCGTTAAAATCAATGCATTAGGCGTAGCAGCTCTGAATGGGAGATGGTAGTATCGTCACGTATATGTCGTATCGTAAAACTAATATTGAACCTGCGTGGGCACAATTTCCCAAATAGCAAGGCAACGCCTGCGCAACCATCGAAATTACATCAAATTCATACACACACATGCATAAAAGGGTACAAATGTCAAACCAAACATACCGGAAGCTTTAATTCGTGCACAACTTAAAAAGTGGTGTACCTTGGTGTCTCCTTTGTCATAATCGAGTTTCCAATTGCTGCTGTCGTCGATTAGAGTCTTCAACGTTAAGAAATCGCTGTCTTCAGCGATTTTCACTTTTCCTATCTCCATATCGACCTGAAAGAATTGAATCCGTTTTTGTAATTATGGGAATAAGTTTTGGTGTCAGCATCGAGAATCATTATAAACCTATTGTTCAGTAAGTTCAATGTATGTTGATATTGTATGTTTTGCTTCACTTGACACGTTCATTGCTTGTAACGTTACGTATTTCGAAGTGACAACAGATGTGTGAATAAAATTTTGAAGGGATCGATAAATTGTTGCTGGAAGCTAAAGCGGCAATTATAGAATCCGTATGTTTGTATTGGTCGGTTTATTTTACATAACCTAAATTCGTCTCGTGCTCTAATTTTATAATATATTGTAATTATAGAATCTATAGATAGGTACTTACATGGTTTTTTAAATCCGCCGGTTTGTATGTGTTACTATTTACCATACGTTAGAAAACGTAGTCAGTAGTTGGCGGTAGATTAACGCTTGTACACTGTCGCCGCACAATTAACTATGACAATCCGTATGTTTCTAGTTATCAAATAAGCGATAAGGTGGTAACCGTAAATTTAATAATACTGCGACTATATCAACGCTTATCGTTATATGTATATATTTCGGAACTGTTCATTCATATGCCCAATGTACGCGTGCCATGTTTTCATGAACCTAATGTTTGTTACGTTAAATTGATGTAACGGTAATTTTTATGTTGACAGATACGTATAAATTGAAGTGACACGTGAAGGTTCAATATGTCAACATATCCACAACAGCATCAAGTGACTTCTGGGAATCCAGAATTGGACGCAAAGATTAGAGAATGGCTTGCATGGGACCGGAATATCAAAACATCAGACGAAGTTCGTCGAATGGTCAAAGCTCGCCGGTTCAGCGAGCTGTCTGGGATGTTGATGACAAGACTACGTTTTGGGACGGCAGGACTTCGTGGGAGACTTGGAGTGGGTTATAATGCCATGAATGATTTAGTCGTACTACAAACTGCCCAAGGTCTATTGAAATACTTGGAAGAAACGGACTTTCAAACATTGAAGCACAGTGGTATAGTTGTGGGATACGACGGACGACATGGAAGCAAAAGGTAAAATGGTGAAATGAATGATTAAAGAGACGTTATATTCCACGCCACTAGTAAAATAGAATCAATTTCAATTTTTATTAGTTATTTCTGAAAGAAAGAGCAAATTTTAGACCAGTACAAATCGTTAATTAATTTTATTTTAGCCTAAAGATATTTAACGCGTATATATGTATGTAGATACATGTAGTAATAAATGTATAAGCTTATTTTCCAAAAGTTTACATATAGGCTGTCCCAGTTTGAGTGTCACACCCTTTCATCATTTATGAGAACCAATAAGGGTGGCAGGCATATTGATAAACAAGGCTGGACACACACATAGCTTCATATACAGATTAATGTTTTTTAGTAGGTGTAGTGCTGTATAGCTTATCAAGAGCACTGCTACAGCTTTTGCTATATGTAATTGTGTTTTCATGGTTTTGTTTCAACATTATGTCGCTGTAAGTAATGCTGAGCAATGAATGGTAGTTCAACCGAATAACGACTTCTCAGGATGATATCAGAAGTCGTTCCTAGTATACTAGAACTCCCACACCAGCGGGCTTACATTTTTGCTAGTCAGTCAATCTTACTATTACGATACGATATCTTATATTACGATACTATACCATTATCGAGCTGTAACTTGAATACATTTACTTTGTAGAGAAAGAATAATTCTCACTTACATTTTTTCACTCACTTTGTGACAAATATTAGCATTTGTTGTGTTTAAGAAATTCATTTCGTTTTGGACGACATTTTGTAATTCTTTTAGATTGTTTAGATGATTGTGGGATAGTCTTAGATTCTTGCTAATTATTGTTTGTATTGTAACATAGTGGTTTGTTACAATAAACGTTTTTTGAGGGCTTCGATTGATTGGTTCTTTAATGTCTGTAAAAACTTTCGGTGTTCTAATTTTAGGATTATCTAGAGATTTACCTTTGCATTGTGCGTCGAAGAAAGCGATTTACGATGCAATCTTGATGTTGAGCGAACATATGTATTGCACCACTTCTAAAATATACTATCGCAATGTTAGTATCTAAGTTGTCAATGTGAAGGTTGGTTAAGGTGCTTGTAATTTATAGCTGCTTCCGTCCATCCATACATCAGAATAAAGAGAAACGTAAACTCCTTAAAAATAAGATTTGGTGTTTGTTCAGTAAGAATAAAAAATAAGACAAAATTTTGAAGCAATTTAAGACATCAAAAATAACACAGAAGCTAGATCAGCTATATCTGCTTATTTTGTGCATTCAGCACTAATTTTTGACGATAAGTACCAGACAAAATTGATTTTAAACCTTAACCGTTATTATTTATAAATTTCAAGAGAATACAAAAAAATGATTGCCAAAACTTTTCATCGTTTTGTGTCTCATTATAATCTCGCGGTCAAAAAATTGTTCTGTGATTTTGACAAAATTTTTACTAAATTTACACGTCGTGAACCACCATTCTCTCTTTTGGAGGTTGTTGTGATGGTTGTGATGCAAATATCAATGTACAGTTCATCTAATGGATCTTTAGACGACATTTTTTACCCGTACGAATCAAATCGATACTCCTAGTTCAAGTTAAGCACCATATACATCCTACATATCTCGGTGACAGATATGACAGTTCACTATAGTACATACCAGCTGTTTTCTTTTGCTCTGTAAGATTAATCCTAAAAACTTAGCAGGATTACAAAAAAGGATTAAAAATAGCAATGTAAAAGAACACAAAAAAGTTAGCGACAGATAAAGTGTATGCAGAGCCATCTATAACACGTTGAAATCCTGTCCATAACAAATTATGAACATAACTTGGAATTGAACATAACCTCTGTGACATAACCAAACATAAGTTATGCTAACTTGACGTGATCGCTGATTAATAATTCTCTATCCTTCAGCAACATAATCTTCAAAAATTCATTCTCAAAGGTTATGTTTATTAGTTATATATGTATGTCAAACGTCATATTTTCCCCTCTTAAAACATGGGATTAAGCGGATTGAATCCAAAATATTTTATGTTTCAGAGGAGAAAGGGGAAATCTTATCACGATTAGTTTGTTTTTGGGTGGGGAGATGCAAAAGAACATACTAGGATCAAAATACTACTTTATAGTATGATTAATCTTACGTGAGCAAAAGAAGACGCCTACATACAAACTGTAGGTTACGATTCTGTCAACTGAACATGAATAACCTAAAATATGCTCTTCGTGTGGTTGATTATATCAATTTGACAAGACAATGAACACAAGCTGATAATTGGTTAAGGCAGTATGTAGTTTACATATGGTTTTTTTTGTCAGACATACGTATGTTTCGTGTTGGATATTTCACACCGATATTAAATAAGGACAGTTAGAGATTAACCGGCGATTTCTGCTTATACCATAAAACAATGACATGCGTCTAAAGATCCATTAGATGAACTGTATATTATCTTTCAAAGTGACAGCGATAATTGACAATCCATATGACAGATCGGGAACCATTTTACGATGTAAAAAATGAGGTTAAATAAAAAACCGCCAGTTTACAAAATCATTTTGATATAGACTTGTCATTACATAACAACCAGCAACCCTGCATCTAAATGAACTATCAAGTTAATTCCCTAGAGTACGTGGGTGTTCTACAAATAATATTAATATATGTATTTTTTGACCTTTATGTACTTATCTTTTATTTCCTGATTTATTTCCACTTAGAGGTCAATAAAACAATAAATAATTAAATACCAATTTATTCCATAACATATAATAATATGTTTTCGTTAAATAACTTCTTCGGTGGAAGAAATTGACATTCAATATGTGTCAAATTACTAATAATATAAATATAAATTGCCATGCCTATCAACAAAATTAATTAAAACAAAGAATTCATTGATATATCGAATTTTAATTATATTCACAAGTAATAATGAAGGAATAATAATTTAATACAACATTAGAAATTGAAATGATTTGAATTATTCGTATATCAATCTATTTTTTGTCAAGCTCTAACAATTCTGTTCAAGGACTAGGGAAAAACATGGCAAAAAAACCTAGTCAAGAGCTTAAAATTAATAAAATTCATGCGTGAATTAAATTATTGTAAATAACGCTTAAATTATCAATATCCGTTCTAAAATTTACCGCGTTTTCATCTTTCTTAATGTATATCATTTCGTAAATTAATCTTTTTTTATAATTATTTTCCTTTTTTAAAATTTTAGTGTTTTGAAAATCAAAATTATGTCGTCTATCTTTAGAGTGCTTAGATAAAGCAGTTTCAGCGGTGACGTTATGTGTAACAGTGTATTGATGGTTATAAATTCGTTTCTTTAAATATTGTTTGGTTTGTCCGATATAACATTTATTACAATCTTTGCAATCTAATTTATAAACGACATTACTTTGATTATCATGTTTAATGGGTGTTTTTAAATTTGTGAATAAATTTAGTAATGGAGGACTTAGAGCAGGTCTCACTTGACAAACTAGACTGTCATGTGCAATTTTATAAGCGGTATGTAGATGATTGTATATGCTGCATACCAATGATAAAATTGAACATCTACCCACATTTAACACATATCATGATAGGTTAAAATTTACTTTTGAAAGAGAAAATCAAAATTCTATAAACTTTTTAAATGTAAAGATACTACATGATAACACACAAATAAAAACAAACTGGTACATTAAAGACACTAGTAGTAGTAGGCATTTAAACTATTTTTCAAACACTTCGGTAAATTTTAAAAAAAGCGTAATTAACAGTTTAGTAGATCAGGCTATTAAATTAGCTCACCCTGATTTTAGAAAAGAAAATTTAAGCAAAGTAAAAACAATACTAGAAAAAAATAGTTATCCTAAAGAGTTTTACAATAAATTAATCACAAAAAGAATAAATAAAATATATAACACAGGTACAAAATCAAATAATAACATATACCACACTATACCATATATAAACAATTTAAGCGACACAATAAAACACGAATTAAAAAAATCAGACATTCACATAACTTTCATACCTACCAACAATAGACATTTATTCACAAATTTAAAAACACCCATTAAACATGATAATCAAAGTAATGTCGTTTATAAATTAGATTGCAAAGATTGTAATAAATGTTATATCGGACAAACCAAACAATATTTAAAGAAACGAATTTATAACCATCAATACACTGTTACACATAACGTCACCGCTGAAACTGCTTTATCTAAGCACTCTAAAGATAGACGACATAATTTTGATTTTCAAAACACTAAAATTTTAAAAAAGGAAAATAATTATAAAAAAAGATTAATTTACGAAATGATATACATTAAGAAAGATGAAAACGCGGTAAATTTTAGAACGGATATTGATAATTTAAGCGTTATTTACAATAATTTAATTCACGCATGAATTTTATTAATTTTAAGCTCTTGACTAGGTTTTTTTGCCATGTTTTTCCCTAGTCCTTGAACAGAATTGTTAGAGCTTGACAAAAAATAGATTGATATACGAATAATTCAAATCATTTCAATTTCTAATGTTGTATTAAATTATTATTCCTTCATTATTACTTGTGAATATAATTAAAATTCGATATATCAATGAATTCTTTGTTTTAATTAATTTTGTTGATAGGCATGGCAATTTATATTTATATTATTAGTAATTTGACACATATTGAATGTCAATTTCTTCCACCGAAGAAGTTATTTAACGAAAACATATTATTATATGTTATGGAATAAATTGGTATTTAATTATTTATTGTTTTATTGACCTCTAAGTGGAAATAAATCAGGAAATAAAAGACAAATAATATTGGAATATTAAGTCATTCATTAAAGAATGTGAACATGGATACGTATTGATCCTTCTATGTCTCTTATTGCCATCGAACTAGGAAAGTGTGGATGAATATAAACTTACTATATTTTCTGTATTTCTTCGCTAAACGTTATTTGGAAAGTTGTTTGAAGTTACATTGCTAACTTTCTTTCTGCAGCGTCCTCGTAAAACTTTGTCCAAGTTTTTATTTTGGTTTCTAATTTTGGTCGCAATAATTTGTGCGTTTAGCTTTGTTGAGTAGTCTTCTCTAACAGCTTTAGCGTTATTTATTTATTTTATTATTTATATTCACATGTAAAAAGATGGCTTTTTGTTCAAATGCCGTTACTATTCCTTACTGCATCGTACAGTAGTGAATCCTTTTTAGTATTCTGCATCCTCTAAGTTAAGAACCGTGTCTAGTAAATTTAAATGGTTATATTTCGCCATACGTTCTTTGGACGAAGCTAACGTCTGTCTAAATATTTTCCAATGAGATGTTTCAAGTTCTTCATGGCAATAACATGATGATACCATAGATGTAATAATCAAATGGCAACAAATTTATAGGTTATCGCATGTTCTTTCTTATTCATGTTTTGGAGTATCAAGACGTTGTTAACGAATCTAAGAAGATTGGTATGACATGTATGCACATTACATTAATGTAATTCATGTACATTTTAAGTTTCAGTAAATACAAATTTATGTCATAAGAAGAAGTGCCCCCACAAAATGGACATTTTATAAAATTCAACGTCTGTTTAGCTCTCCAATTTGATTTCCGTTATCTTCCAAATTGACATATTCTTATTTAATTCTACTTTAGTACTTGCACTAAAATGCTGGTTTATGTCCCATAACCCCTCTGAAAATTTTTGCTTTTAGAGATGTCTGCTATATCGTGTAGCATTCTATTTCAATTATTGTTCATTAATACAACAAAATGTCAACTTGTGCTTCTGGAACTGGATGCTGTGCATCATATTAGGGTTAGGGTTTTTGAGCAGATCCTGTCTATATAATTATATTTTCTTTTTTTACAATTATTTAGTCCTGCTGTCTTACTAATGCAATAATTGTATTTTTCATCATGACCTTTTTGTTCTTCAGGGCATAAGAATAGCGAAAGGTAAGGAAAGTAACTATTCAAGGAACTAATCCCTCAAATATTTGACGCATATAGTATATGTGGTTTATCTCGATTGTCCAATCGAAATAAGATTCATAAGTTCGGAATTGACTTCTCACTATTATTTAATGGAGCAAATTTACCACACGCATTACAAAAAATGTTTGGAATATAATTTTTGATGTCTAAATTACCCACCTTTTATCATAGTTATTGTTAGAGATACTCAAAGAAATGTTTCTGCGTGGCTGTAACAATGACGTGCAGATTCAATAAGGATTCTAATCATAGATAATATTATTTAAACATATTCGCAATGTACCTTTATATCCGTCAAAAAAAGATTAGAATTGAGAAAACAGTGGCAGAAGTAACCAAATGTCTTAGTTCTATTATTTAAGTGCGGATAAAACTTTGATATGTTAGGCTTGTATCAAATCAACGATCAAATTTATTTCGTTGAGGGCTTGTCTCTGAACACATTATTCCAGAACTAATTGTCATTTGCCGGTATTTTGAATAAAAATTTAAAGAATAGGTCACCAATGCAATATTTTTTCAAAATACAGAATTAGAGTCGGTTTAGAAAAGATAAATTAGAAAGTCTTATGTAGAGAGGTGAAAACAGTAAGAGTGATGCGACGAGTGAAGAAAAAAATATTGTGTTATACTTATTTCTCTGAAGTTATAATAAATTTAAGACAATATTGTGATGAATGGGTTACAAGTCTTTTGTCTAAGAATTCAACAAAATACGTGTTCTTAAAGTTTCCTAAATAAATAATAATGCGTATGAAAAATTTTTTAATGATATACGTATGAATATTTTCTGTGCTGTATTTTTCGGACACTGCTGGTCAGTTATAGTAGGTACAACAACATTAATCAGTCTTTCGATTGTTTTTGTGTAGATAACTTTTTACTTAATGTTTGGCTTATCATACTGCCAGTTTCTTTACACGGTTTTAAACATTCAGTAATAAAATAACAATATAACCTTAACATTACAAGTATAAACAATTATAAGAAAGTTGTATACATAACTCATACTAAGGCACTGCTACCCAAATCACTCCAGTAAGGCTAGAACTATAATTTTCTGATACTTACATATATGTATGTACGTAGATAAATAATAAGTAGTAGTATCTATTTGTAGTTTCTGAAACTAAAATTAAAGTAACCTTGATATACACTGAAGATTTGTGTACAAACAACTTTTGTAGTTGGATTTCTTTGTTCCAGATTTGCTGAATTGACCGCTACTGTATTTGTACAGAAAAGTTTTCAAGTAAGATTATTTAATAACGTGGTCCCGACACCGCTGGTACCTTTTACAGTTGCAAAATATAAATGTGCAGCAGGTATTATGGTAACAGCATCACATAATCCAAGAGAGGATAATGGATATAAAGTGAGTTCTTAGCGTTGAGCTTCTCGTTATTATACTATTCGTTTATACCAGGTATATGGTCCAAATGGTGCGCAAATCATTACTCCTGTTGATCAGCACATCGAAACATGTATATTGCAGAGCTTAGAGCCATTAGAATCTTCTTGGGACACCTCAGAGTTATTAAAAACTGATAAACGTATAAATCCATTGCCAGAGGTGTTAAGAGCTTACATCGAAATGATAAAGGGCGACATAGCTCAAGAGCATAAAGATATAAATGAAAAAACAAGTTTGAAATTTGTTTATACACCACTGCATGGCGTAGGATTTGTTTACTTTGCCAGAGCCATGGACGCGGCGAATTTGAAGATAATTCCTGTTGAGGAACAAAAGCATGTTCATCCAGACTTTCCTACAGTGAGGTAGATGGTGCAAGCTTTATTTATTTTAAAGTAATTTCATCAAAGTGTTCATTTATAGGTATCCAAATCCGGAAGAAGGAATGACTGCATTAGAGTTGGCCAT
This sequence comes from Holotrichia oblita, assembly GCA_023690525.1. Classification (NCBI taxonomy): domain Eukaryota; kingdom Metazoa; phylum Arthropoda; class Insecta; order Coleoptera; family Scarabaeidae; genus Holotrichia; species Holotrichia oblita. The sequence goes on from CM043019.1 coordinate 99,576,809, forward strand.
TAAAACAGCGGAAGCTAATCAGAGTACTATTATCATTGCTAATGATCCAGATGCAGATCGAATGGCATGCGCTGAAAAGGATCCATTGTAAGATAGTCTTGCTATTTAATATTTTTAAATTATATATTTTACAAATACTGCGATTACGATAACGATTTCCATGTGATAAAATTTTATCAAAACAATAATTTAAGAAAGAAATCAATTAGTAAATTATGTAAATAACTTCTCGATGCCACAGGGTACTATAGTTGGTCGCTATTGAATTTGCAAATTCAATTACATTATTGTGTTGTTCTTGTTTTATACTGGTTTTTTTCTCAAAAAACGTAGTTTGGACTTTTTCTGTTTTTAAAACATTGGCAAGACACCAAATATAGTTTTTTAACACACTTGTCAAATAGTCAAATAATAGAAAAATTTTAAAATTGTGTACGTGGCAGGTCAAAACTTTCTCACAAAATCAAGAAACAAACTGGTAATATTTTAGGTTTCAAATAATTGAATATTTTCTGTTTTATTGAATGTATCCCCATACCTGGCATATACTGGACATCTATCAGTAAGGCTGTGGACATTATTGCAGAAACATGTTTATTAGTTTTTTTTTTTAGTACATAAAATAACAGATATAAAATCGTTTCAGTGCAGTATTGCAAATTATGTTCACTTAAATCTATATTAAAATAGATTATATCTTTCGATTTGCATGAGGTTTTCCCAAATAACAATCTATTTAATGGATTGTCCTATATAAATGTTTTTCATTAACAATAAGTCTATCTTACGCAACACATTCGGGAGACGTTTCCTCATCTTAAAAGACAAATTATCATCTAATGAACTACCTTCTAACTTCTTCTTTTCTCTTAATAGAAGCTTATCAAAAGGAACGGCTGATAAAAATTATCAAGTGTTTGGTCATTGTTTTGGAGTTTTATTAGGAAGTTGAAGAATACCATCAGTGGTAGTAATTACAGTTTCAGTATTTTGATTAATTATTAAAGGATAATCGAAATTGCAGAACACAAATGGGACGATTCTAGTCCATCTAAATTGAGAAAAAAAGGTGGAAAGTATTATTTTCTTGGTCAATATAGCTTACACTAATAAAAAATATTGCATCAGATTTACCCAAAACGACCAACATCTAATAATAATCTGTTTAGTACTGGCGTTTCGGCTATTTGTTACAGAGGATTTGTTTCCTAATTTAATTAAGTGTTTCATAATGGATTTTTGACCAATAATCATAAAGAATTTTCCTTAACTTGGTTTATCTCCTATGTAATAGCATTTCAAGTTAATTTATATGTTGGTCGCGACACTATAAAAGGTGTAGTCGGTGTGTCTGTCGGATCTCTGGTTTCTTTTTACACTCTAATGTCCGGGAGACAGTTTAATAATACTTCGCATCGCCAACTCTCGCTTTGCAATATATGTACTTAATAATTATATGTTTGTTAACAATCTTGAAGTTGATGACGGATTATATGCATATTCGGAGATTTGGAAGTGGATTTTACTATACTAGCAACACAATCAGAGGAACAATTTTTCAAATCTTGACATTTTTTTCAGATTGTTAACTTTCCACTTTGAACTTTAGTTTTCAGTTCACTGAGCATTTATGTATTACTTATTGAATTTTTCATGTATTGTAGGTACTAATGATAGTGATACAGTAATTATTCCTACTATTGTACTGTTGCTTAAACGTATTTATCTTTAAAGAACAGGGAAATGGAAAATATTTACTGGAAATGAAACAGGCGCTCTACTTGGTTGGTGGGCTTTGCATACTTATCACGCGTTACCTACTTATGATCCTAAAGTAGAAGTTTACATGTTGGCTAGTACCGTTAGTTCAAAGATATTACGAACAATGTCCAAAATAGATGGATTCAAATATGTAGAGACGCTTACTGGATTTAAATGGATAGGTACGTTTTTTTATTAATTAAAGTCCACTTAAAGGGTATCTGTATATTTTTCCAATAGGCAATAAAGCGCATGAAATTATGCAAGGTCATAGAAAAAAGGTTGTATTTGCATTTGAAGAGGCGATAGGCTTTATGTGGAATACTGCTGTTTTGGATAAGGACGGAATTCAAGCTGGAGTGCACTTAGCTACTTTAGCTGCATATCTAGATCATCACGCTATAACTTTAACGGCACATTTGGATGAAATTTATCAGGAATATGGCTATCATCTTAGTATGAATTCATATTTTACTAGTCACGATGTGAGATTTTTCTATGAAATATTTAATAAGTTACGAAACTACGAAGGAGTTGGTGTAGTAAGTAATCTTTTGCTACGTAAGTGTAATAAAAAATACTAAATTATTATAAAATCTGTGGGGTATACGAGATATACATATATAGGAAATATTTTTTTTTACCAAACTTGTACATTCGAGCATTAGAATAGTTTACGTGTTACATCTGAATCTCATTATGATAGGAGTTATTATTTTGAGTATGTGACATGGTGACTTATATTACAATATAAATGAAAATAATATTCATAAAAGTTAAATGTTGCAGTATCCAAAAGTCGTCAGCGATCAGTATACAATTAAATATGTGCGAGACCTGACAATAGGCTATGATACTAGTCAACCTGGAAACAAAGCTGTTTTACCATCATCCCCAGATCAGCAAATGATTACGTTTGAATTTGATAATGGATTGGTGTTCACTTTGCGATTAAGTGGTACGGAACCCAAACTAAAGTTTTATACGGAGATTTGCGCAAAGGCCAAACAAGGGTGAGTAACCTAACTTATTTATGTTCGCATGACGTAGGATTATAACATGCGTGTAAATTGTATTAACGTCTTGCATTAGATACTCTGTTTTAAAGCAAGTGAAATTATTACGCTTTTATATTAATTTGTATCAATACCTCTTGGTGCAAATATATTCTATACGGAATATGTACTTGAAGAGTACATTACACCTTCTCCATATGTATGTTGACTGTAATACGAACTGCCGTTTAGCAACACCCGCTACAGTCTACAAATTCAACGTTTTATCACAATCGACGATTTGGGATGTTTCCACAATATACTTACTTGAACATAAAGTTACTATAAGTTTCAAGACACTGTAAATGTTTCTATAGTACAAAATGAATTATCTTAAAAAAATAAATAAAATTTGTTAATATTATTTATTGGAATAGGAGGGCGACCTAAAATGTTTCCGGAATCGACAAGAAAAATACGGTATTGGTATGGTTTTTTCGATGTAGTCTCCTCGAAGATCAATACACTTTTTCAAGCCGTGCTCCAGTCTCTTAAAGCCGTCAGGAAAGTAGGATGTTTCGAGGTTTGCAAAATAATACAGATGATTATTTTGCAAATTCGGCGATGACCTCCCATTTGAGGCAGCGATTTTTTCAGGTTTGGTAATAGGAAAAAGTCGCTGGGGGCTAGCTCCGGTGAATATGGAATGATAGACTAATTAGTAGCACAACTCATTCACTTTGGACACGATAATGCAGGATGAATGAGCCGGTGCATTGTCGTGGTGGAAAAGCACTTTTATCCGCTGCAAACGAGGCCGTTTCTCCTTCAATACTGCATCGAATCGGTTCAATAAATCGCTGTAACATTGCTCTGTGATAGTCCTTCCCTTCTACATATAGTCGATGAGGATCACACCTTGAGAATCCCAAAAAATGGTTGCCTTGACCTTTCCGGCCGATGGAACGGCCTTTACTTTCTTCGGAGCTGATTCGCCCGAAAAAGGCTATTGCTTCGACTGTTCCTTAGTTTCTGATATATAGTGGTGGATCCAAGTTTTATCCACGGTTACAAAACACATAACGAAATCCCTTGGATTACGTTGAATCCTGGCCAGACCCTCTTTCGAAACGGTCACCCGATTTCGTTTTCGCTCCGCGATACCCAACACACCGAAAGCTTGTTCATGCTCAAAAATTCGTGTAGGATATGGCCAACACGTTCCTTTGAGATGCCTGTTGTCTCTGCTATCTCTTTCAGCTTCAATCGGCAATTGGCTAACACGACATCATGAATCTTGTCGACCATTTCATCGTTGGTAGCGGCTTTTGGGGGTCCAATGCGTGGTTCGTCACTAGTGCTTGTGCGGCCACGTTTGAACTCGCTCAGCCAGAAGCTGATGATCGAAAATGATAGAGTAAGTCCGCCATGAACCTCTACCAAAATATTTCGAATTTCCGTGGCCGTTTTCCCAGTCATCCAGAAGTATTTTATCGCTACACAAAATTCGATTTTATAAATTTTTGCGAAATCACTTTGTCTTATTACACAAAACACACTCTTAAACAACAACTATTGACAGTAGCCGTCTGAAATTTTGACACCTATAAAAAAGGTTACCCTTGTCGACCTGTGAATCCACTTCAACCTTCGTGCGCCATCTCTTGCCGATTCCACAAAAATTTCAGGTCGCCCTCGTATATTGTAGATAATGTAAGAATAGGCAATAATTATAGAGATATTTACACAAATTTAACTGACTCATAAAATATATCTAATGAACTTATTTTTTTTTAAAGGACTAGAATCGAAATCCGACGGTTACTAAATGTAATGGTACAGCAAATTATTGAAGAATTCTGCGAACCTGAAGCAAATAGTCTAAGTAGCCCACACTATCCATTGCAAATGTAATAGTAACACTTGTAGAGAATTTAGCGAAAGATTACAGGATGGGGCATTTACTAATTCGTAGCAATTTCATAATGTTATTAGGTAATTGTTTGCCTGTAATCTCTTTTATCAAGTTTTATAAGCACACATTAAAGAATTAATATATTTTATTAAAAGCAAAAGAGAGTTAGGAAATACTGAGGAGCCTAAATCAAAAGGGGTTGTTTTGCTTTATTTTTTAGTAATTGTGTGCCTAATTGTTAACTTTCCATCTTGAAGATAATATTTAATCTGCAAAACTACCTTCTCTTGAAAACAGAATCCGTTATTAAATTTTAACATTTCGTAGCTTTTATTTTTTGGCTCTTTTTTGCTTTATAAAATTAGTTTATAAACATGTAGATCTTTATTCAGAAAATGCGAGTTTGTATTAGGCTTATAATGTCTAAGCGGTAAATATATAAATGCGAATATAAATGAAGGATTACTGTGCGGCCAAAGTAAAATGGAAAAAAAGTACAAAAATTTGTTTTGTAACTAATTTCCCTCTGTATAAGCATGCAAATTTACACTCGCTATAGTAGCTGTATTGCTTTTCTTTACAATGAAAGCAGCTACTTAACAAAAATTAAATTATTTAGATATGAAATTATATTTATAACTTAATATATTTAACTAATACGTGGGGCCTATGTATACGTTTCAAGTTACAATTTAGAATCCAAAATCCTGGTCGAGTTTGTAATTTATCTCGTATAACTGGAACATCACAAAAATGTTGTTGGTCAATCATGAAAATTGATCTTATCTAGTTATTAGCTAATTAGTGTCAGGGACAAGTCACTATTCGAAGCTTTTCATTATTACGGGTATTTAAACGCCTTTGTATTTTATATTGATGAGTAAAATTGAATACTCGTATCGGCAGCGTAACAGCGAGTTGAGCTGAGCTTCCAAGTGGCTGAATTCAAATACATTTAGCAGTATCTGTTGTTGCCTTGTAATTATTATAATTTGTTGGTGTTAAAATAATTTGTATATGTCACAAATGTTTCCTGTACTCTGGCAGAAATAACTGCTCTAATCACACTGCATTAGACATTTTTTAAAACCAGGGTACTATTTACACCGATATAACGTGAATTTGGTTATTTTGTCATTTACCGCTTTACTTACTCGAATGACAAGCATTTTGACACTTCCGGGATAAATATAATTTTCGCCGGAGGTTACCAAGTTGGTTAATGTTATATACATGCATTGTGTTTAAGAAAATTGAAATCAAAATCATTAAATATCCGAGCGTTGTCGTCTGCATATAAGATTATTTTTACATTGTATAATGTTGCAGTTGTTTTACTTGTCTTATATAATTTATGAAGATTATTTCCGATGATGTTACTAAGAAGAATAAATATTTCATAATGTATAAATAAGAAACGATTATTTGCGTTATCACTTGGCGAGTTTAGCCCAATACGGCGCTGCGTTGCGGACACGAATATACAACTCCATTATGAATATACTTTATTTATAGTTCAGATCTATTGTAACAAGATGTTCATGTATAACGTCTTAGTGCCTGAAAGATAAATATCTGTTTCTTTTATTACGTCACATTCTATTAAAGAGTATGTTTAGCATTGCATTATATTAAAATTATATTTTTAAATAAATTGAGTCATATTCTGAGTCATTCTTGGAGAAGTCACAAACTGAAACTAACGTTTAGTAGTTATGAAGTTCGAAAATGCATTATAAAATTTATATAAACGGGATAATTCAGGCGTTTTTAGGGAAACTAAAAACAGTTTATACTACCAATCAAACTGCAGAAAAAAACAATATATTATATATTCAAATGTGCTTCATTTTAGAGCTACAGCTTGTTGAAAGTTTCTGTAATAAGAAATATATTCAAGCAATGATTATGATAATGATTTAATAACTAAGAGAATTACATTAAATGCATGCTTTTGCATGATTTTGTCGCATTTCACTATTAAATACTTAACGACGTCAGATCTGACGATCTTGGGAGCCAGAGCTCTGGTACTAAACGCATAATTCGTAATTGTGGACAATTAGTGTGTGTCATAATGTTAATCCAAAATGAGGTGGATCACCATTCTATTCGATACAGCTGTTATTCTTCATGTCTCGTCAAGCAAATCGTTAATGGTAGTGGCGCGAAATTCATAAAAACATCTTTAACACGGTGCAGCTCAAAAACGAAGCCGTTGATGTGATTATATGTTTTCGTTATTAGTTTGGTTGGCAGACACACTATTTAAGTAGAATGTACGTTCGAAATTGTATTTCTGTTCTGTACCTTAAATTAGCAATTATCATTAACTTTTTACTTACTGAATTTTAAGGACCATTTATTTCAATTTCCTGTATCACCAGAATTAACGTCAATATATTTGAAATAATAAAGTTATTGTATAAAGTGGTTTAAAACGGGTAACCTCTACTTTTTGAAGACCTCAAGTATTAAAAACTACACGGAGTTGTTTAGATAATCAAAGAATATGAATGTTTCACTCAGGAAGTACAATTACTCATCAACTAGTTTATGAAGGCTTAGCTATCCCACCGTTATGTTGTTTTGTGTCTCTATACACATTATTTGTTCCTAATTGAGTTGTGATTCCCAAAACTCTACTAATATGCCAAATATCTTTTACACATCTATACAACGCGATAAATAGCCCATATCCGTGGGAAATAATGATGATTAAGAAGAGGTGACACGTAAAGAGTTATATAACAACTGGGATATCTCGATTTTTTATCCTTGAAATAAACACAATAGAAAGTATAAATGCAAAATTACTATGGTATGAATCATATTCTTTTTTCACTCTTTATTTGGATATCAAAATGAGTACTAACAAAAGAATGTTATATTCTTTCGTGGAATATGTGAAGACACTGTATAACTTATATTTATGTACATACACACATACACGGGGACCAGGAAGTATGCGATTTTGAAAATATGTTGAAAGCGTTACATTTATTTAAAGGGAAAATTATTACTTCTAAGAGCGACGTATTTCTGAACTATAAGATCTCTATAACAATACAGGGTAAATAAGAAGAAAGGGTTTTGCTTGTTAAAATAATAGTTATTTAAAACAAACTAAAATAACTCTTATCGTGTCAAAAGTATCGTGAATTTAAGAAACATTTCTATACCAAAGGCCAAAAACAGTATTTTAGTCAATTCAAAATATTTTAAGTGTAGTTTTAACTCTGTTTTTATACTACGATTTTCTATTCAATCATCGTTATTTAACACGTATACGGTTACAAATACTTTCTATTTACTTTTCACATTCCATTACATTATACAAGAAGTTATATTTCGTTTATCTGTTAGTGAGATGAATTTTGTTTTTGTTTTATCCTTTTACAAGTGGTTAAGTTTTAAGATGTGAAGTGATAAATAGAGTAATATAAATAGTTTGTGAGAATTTTTTGCAGCGGTTACTTTTGCATTTGCATCGCTTTTACACACTTTAAAAACGAACTATTCACTGTTAGTGTAGTTCGTATAATATAACAAGTATAGGACGTGTGGAATTTGCTGTGACATTTAAACAGGAAAGAAACACTGAAGTTATTCCGTTATTTTAACAGTGTAACAATTCTTTACGAAATCATACAAAAGCGGAACCGATGCAACTAATGCAAAAGTATATAGAGCTGAAAATACTCACTGACGTTTTATAATACTCTATTGATAATGATAAGTAAGGTTCAACGAATTTTAATTGTAGCTTTATTGCAGTAATCGTTTAGCCCTGAAGTATAGTAGATTATATACTCGTTAGATATACAGTGAATACGTTTCGGTATTTTCTCGGGAAAACTTGCTTTGGTGTAATACATACAGTAATTACATATATTTCCAATAATAAAAACCGATGTAATAACTACGGAAATTAAACAATGAAGTAAAAATTCTAACCCAAAAATCATTATGTAGCGATAATACAAAATACATACTGCAAAAGTAAGTGGTTCACTGCAGTAAGGCAAAAATAAAAATTCGCTGATAAGTGATAATTCTGTGCTGGTACTTGTTCTACTTATTAAATTTACTTTAACTGTGACTTTGACTTTAAACTGCATTTTATATATTGTATTTAATAAAGTAACTTATAATAATCATACGTTTGTTTCTAATTTATTTACGAAAGCATGTAATATCCACTACGGAAGATAGCCTTTTTTAAAAATATTGTATTCACTAAAAGAACTACGATTGAAATTTGGTAAAAAATGATGCATATTATTGCATATTAGTAATAATAATGTTTACAAGAAAATAAAGCATATACGCCGGTAGTATAATTTAAGAATTATGCGTATAAGTTTGAATATGAATAAATAATGCACGCTATTTCCAAAGTTAGAAAACTGCTCTTTCGGAGCACCCTCTTCAAAAGCCTTAACACTTCTTAAAATGTAGTACCCATCCCATCTGACGTAGTCTATAGAGATATAAAAGTTTTATGGACAGGCAGAAGAATACTTGGATCAGATTAGAATATACTATAACTTAGGATAGTTCACTTGAAACATAAAGTCACACTAAGTGTTCGAGAATTACTTGGAAAAGTACAATTTCAGATCTACTTAGGAGAATAATGTAGGTAGTACAACGCCAACCGTTACGATGGGAAATATAAGTCAATATGTAGGTACCTTTCAGTTAAGTTAAGAATGAAGTAGGACCAATCAGAAAAAGAAGTACTCGTGAATTTTTGAATTTACCTCCGGTTATCTTATATTCGACATAATGGCTAAAACGTTAGACCAAACTTTTAACCCGTCAAGCTTTTTACCGTCATAGCTCCAACTGGAGCAAAGCACACACCGTTAGGCTGGAGCTGTAAGCTGGCATACTACGATTAGACACCACCTATACACCTATGCTTATATATAAAAATTGTCCAAACTTAAATCATCTAATACTATATACACCGAGTCCAAAGTTAAATGGTTACCATTGCTAGTTTCTTGAGTATTGGAGCTATAAAGCTGGTTAAATTAGCAAGTTGCTGATATTTTTATTCTGATTGAGATGACCGCAAAAAGTATTGCATATTTAGTACTGGGCGTTTCAAAAATTTACTTTGACAAATTAAGCTGTTTATTTGAAAATTACTAGTAAAACGTAGGTATTTGATTATTCAATTCACAATATTCGATCATTGCCTGCCTGCATACCTATTAGAATTTTGACAATTATGAGAATGTACAAGACCTTTTTATTTGCTTATTCTTAGGTGTACGGTAGCAATATTATAATAATCTCTTATCCATAATATTGATTTATTTAAGAATATCTAACAATATACATAACGAACTCCGAACAAGTTATGAGCAAGTCTCGTTGCCAAGTTTCGCCCAGTCCCTACTTACGCAACACATTTAATATATTATATCCGTGATAACAAAAACGACTATTAAACATAGGCCACAGGTTGGAGAAAATATAAAGATGAAAATCAAGCAGTTATCAAACACATAACACAAAAAATAGTAAAATACTTATAACCTAACACAATCAGAACGACGCGAATGACATTGGTCACATGAACGACGATCAATTACTGAAAAAAAATCGTTGATATTGACGATTATAGATGCCGAGGAGGATGTGTCATGCAAAAATCTACGCGAAGCGCAACGCATGCGTAACAAGTCAGGTACAACCATCTGTTCTAAATTATTCCAAAAATATACATATGTAAATACATACGTATATTTTTCATAATATTTCTCTAAACTTTCTCTAAATACAGGAAGGAGCTTCATGCTCTAACAAAGGTGAGAAAGTTATACAATCTCCCAATACTGATTATATAACAGTATGTCCACGGATTGGGTTTACAAGAGGAAAACATTTTTTATCTTTAACTTTTTCGAAAAATGTATTCTTGTATATCTGCTGTATATCTGCTTGTTTTAAAACAAGCAATTCGATTGAGTTATCTTTATTAACTTCAATACTTTTGGCAGAAACGATAAAAAAAGGAAATTTATGCGATAATGCAACTTACTATAGTTCTCTTCTCTAGTTATGTGTCAGTCCTGTCAAATTAGGTATTTATCAGATACATGTTTTAAAATGTTTATGTTCGATCAGAGATTGTATGTAGTACTTCACTTCTTTTGGCAGAAAAGATTAATAACCACATAAAGCGTCATATCGTAGAAAAACTGAATCCATGTCCAATCCCTTAGAAATTTGTGGGAGTTTTGGAATAGATAACAAGACTAGACTTGAGATTTTATTCAACTTTCAGTAAAAAAAAAACGACGCTACAGTATTTGCTTTCAATAAAATGAAATAGTAATGTAATTTGAACAGAGAACAAAGAATTAAAGTTTTATTTAAATAAACCTCCTCCTTTTTCGGTACACAGTTCAATTGCTGTTCGAAATTCAACAAAACTTTTTCTTATTTTACGCATTGACAAGGAAGCTACAGCTTGTTGTATGCTATCTTTCAAAGCATCTCTATTATTGGGTAACAACTGACTATAAAACTATCCACTTTAAACATCCCCAGAGAAAAAAATCTACAACTGTGAGATGTGGGCTTTTTGGAGACTATCTAATTGGTCCATTTCTTCCAATTGATCTATCTCCAAATTTATTATTTAACCAATTTACTCCAGCACGAGCCATGTGAGTCCGGCAGCCATCTTGTTGAAAGTGCATTGTACTGCGATAAGCTAAACTAATGGTGTCTATACTGTCGCTAAAAATTTTTTCTAACAAATGGAGATAGGTATGCTGATTTGTGTTGCCATCAACGCAAACCTTTTGCTATGGTAAATCAACAAAGGTGATTATCGCTTATTAATGAAAAAGCACGCTGCTTGATTATCACTTATTAGTCTGGTAGAGGTATAGGGAATTAATACATTATGAGTTGTATAATCGCATAAATTTGATTTTTTTATCGTTTCTGTCAAAAGTATTGAAGTTAATAAAGATAACTCACTTGAATTCATTGTTTTAATACAAGCAGATTTTTTTATAAAGAATACATTTCTTCGAAAAGATAAAAAAGTTTTTCCTCTTGTAAACCCAATCCGTGGACATACTGTATATGTAGCTAAGATTTCTTTTAGTGCTACAAAACCGAGCTATTAGAATTATACATACAGTGCTATTATTTTACTATGCAACATATCCATATGTTGCATTTTAAAATAATCGAGTCAAAGCATTATACGTTATGCAACCCATTATACATACTACCCTAACGTCAAGAATAATTAATGTTTAGTGTCAATTGAAATACATAAAATATTATTATTATTATTTTCCCTATTGTGCCATTATCTAAGTTACAACACTTTCACAAATGTATTCCAAGGAAGAAAAAATGTAAATGTGCTTATGGTATCAAAACCATCAAAGTCTACAAATGATGAGCGACTTATTGTCTGTAGAATTTCCCCATAGACCAATACCTACACGTTCGACAATTTTGAGAGTGTATAAAAGATTTAAAACAAAAGTATGTGTCGCTGACCATAAAAAAAGAATAGAACGAAAACAGTGTTAACGAGAGAAATGAAATTAAACATTTTGGTTTTCGTAGAAGAGAATCCTTTTAAATCGTTAAATTTTATCCCGTCAGAGTTTAATATATCACCCTCAAGTGTGCGCAATGTAGTTAAAATTGATAAATTTCGGTGTTACGAATTGCAAAACCATCAATAGCTATTTGTAAACCCCTCAAACAAAACCTCTCGAACTGAGTTTTGCGAAGATATGTTTGATTTACTAAACCAAAATGAAGATTTGTTATTAACAACACAGGAATTGAAAACCAGGATTACAGAAGAATGCAATAGTCTCAGAGCATCACCAAATAAAATAACCAATTCTATACGAAATTTTTATTTTCGTTTAGGTTATTGTTTAGAACAAGAAGGAGTCATTTTGAAAAATACTTATAATAAAAACATTTAAACTTTTAATTCCTTATGTATATTAATAAATGGCCTATTATTTGTCTGCTTTTAGAGTTTAAACACATTTGCATTTTCCCTTAGAACACAATACAGAAGAGTATTAAAAAAGTACTGCAAATTAGTTTGAAACGCGAAAGAATATTTGACGTATTTCAAGTATGAATAATGGGTTGCCTATTGTATAATGCTTTGACTCGATTATTTTAAAATGCAACATAGGGGTATGTTGCATGGTAAAATAATAGCACTGTATATAATTTATATTTTAGAGGATCATGTAGAAAACATTTCATGAATTTTTTTTTAATGTGATGGGTGCTTAGTTGCAGTGATTCCGTAAGCTGTATCACTTGTCTGGCTATCACTGCAACTCTTGCGGTGTAGTTTAGTGTGTGTAAGTTGTGTTTAAATGGCTTTGTGACAGCATCATATCACCTTTTTTGATGCCGCGCTGTTAATCACTTTGCTCCCAACAGCGAATGGCAAGTCGATCCGGGATTAAACTCTGAAAAAATGTCACCGTCCCTCCAAAGAATTGAACCCCGGCACCTATCGTCCTCTCACAACAATAGTCAGCCGCCTAACCACTGCGGCCATCGACCCGCATATATTCTAATATTACTTCCTGATCATTTTTTGAAGAAGTTCTCGTCTCCGAGTTTAACATTTTGCTCTTAAATGAGTAAACTATAGAGTTAACTGTATCCGTCAAAGGAGGTAGTAATATATATACAAGGTGTAAAAAATTAGACCGACAAACTTTGAGGGAAAATAGATAACGTTAAAACAAAAAGTTTTTATTAACTTATTTTTCTTTACGACGTTTTTTTTAATACTACGTGGTAAAAAAGGAAGGTAATCCTAAACGCAACATACGGAATAGTTACATCACAATAACGCACTCTTGTTTACAATAAATGTTGAAATCGTTCTCCATTAACTTCGACACAAAGACGACATCGGCAAAGCATCGATTGACTCACTTGTCCGAATACCTCAGGAATATTTGGAATGTGATCAGCCGCAACAATTATCCGAGCTCCTAATTCTTCTTCCGTGTCAATGGGAGTCTCATAAATAAGAGTTTTCATGTGCCCCTACAAGATAAAATCTGGCGAGCGAGGAGGCCATGCGGTAGGACCACCTCGGTCTATCCAGCGTTAATTAAATGTTTGGTACAAGTAATGACGCACGGTGGCTGTGAAATGAGGAGGTGAAATGACGAGGTGTTGGAACCACATTTGTCTTCTTGTGATCAGTGGCACATTTTACAGAAGTTCTAAAATCTATGAGACAATTATTGATACCTGCTGATACATTAACAGTGGTTTTTTTCTGATACGATCGAATACATGTAGCACGGGGATTGTCCTCACTCCAAACATGAGAGTTGTGAGCGTTAAAAATACCTTCTCTTGTGAAGCATGCTTTTTTAGTAAACAATATTGAGGAACAAACTTCAGGATATGTTTTAGATTGATGGACATATGTACCATCGAGCAAAGTCTAAACGTCATGGATAGTCCTCAAGGTGTAAATCATGCACACGTTGGCAATGAAATGGACTCCTTTAGAACGTAAATTTAACTTCATAATACGTAACTGCCCAGCAACCAGAAAGACGTCCGGTACGGGACGTCGTATATTAGTCATATTCGATCAACTACGTCATCGTCAAAATATTACGTTTTCAGGACATCGTATACTGTTCATTTTTGACGAAATAAGTCATCGTCAAAATATGATGTCTTGAAAACAGGCTGTGCTGGTCATTTTTGGCGAATTTTATAATAGTCTAAGTACAACGTCTTTAAGACGTTGTGTATTAATAATATTTAAATTGTCGAATAAATCAGTTAAAACGTTGAGCGGAAAGATTTTTTGTCATTAATAAATCCATGAGATATAAAATAAAATTTTTCATATTAACAAACTGAAAACACAAACAAAATTGAGCCAATTATTATTTTTTCATAAAATATGGAAAAAATATTTTTAAATACTCTCTGTTTTTTTGCTATAAACAGGTGGAATTGAATAAAAATATTAAGGAAGTGTCTAAAACACAAACATACATATATCAATTAACCGGCGTTCAACACTGCTGCTTCCTGCTAGGGTATCCGGTACTTTACCGCATTTCCTAGTATTGATGTGAACCAGGCGTACGTTAGGCTTGGTTAGGTGTTAGCGTATTGTTTCAGTTGGTGTCAGTTTCTTATCACGCTACGACGCTATTGAACAGTTGGGTGCTGCATGTAGTACATACATAAGTATATTAAATTTGAATTTATTACATTATACCTAGGTATATATTTGTGGCCGTTTATAACGTCAATTCTTATTAAGTCATATTATTATTAAATGTATTGTTTTGATAACAAGCGAACATTTAATGAAGTAGTAACAAACATATGTATGAATTTGTTCTTCACTACATTTACTTAAACCTGATTATATCTAAGTTACATATTTTTTAACAGATTTAGTATCTAAAATAATATTTGTTTAACATCTAAATAACAACTCTTATAAGAAAAAGAAATATAAAGGTAAGTCCTACTATCTATGAAGAGAAAAGTAATGCGTATATTACATTCATTGGAAGACGTGTATATTATGTCTACTTATCTTTTGTTTCGTCAGATATAAAATCACTTTAGGACAATAAATAGACTATAAATGTATTTTATTTTAAAATACATCGAATTTGATTTATAATATTTGTTGTTTTATTGACCTAACTTGGATTTATATCTGCAGAAATAAATGATAAGTAAACGTATAATACACACGTCTACGAAGACGTGTATAGACGTCTTCAAAGATGCGTACAGACATCCTCACAGACGTGTATAGACGTCCTCACAGACATGTATAGACGTCTTACAATGACGTCGTGAGGTTGTGGCATAAATACGTCATACATTCTTCTTGAGGACTTCTTTGAAAGACATCTTCTGGTCTACAAAATATGAAATTTGACGTCTTGATGACCACTTTTTGTTTGCTGGGTGTTTCCTTTAAGGATGATCTTATCTCCGTAACAAATGATATTGTTTTTGTCAAGGATATAGTATTGTGTTGGTGCATACCCTTTACTAGTGAAGTGACTGGACGTGTTATACTGCACACACTACACAATTATCATCCTTTTCCAAAATTTACTACATGATTAAGGATAAACTACTTATTATATACTGAAATATATTATTATTATTACTCAGTACTTTAACCAAAGTTTTTTTGTATTAGTTTGCTTTTTCCATTTCTAATTTCTACCAACTTAACCTAACTAGTCTGCATTAGAAATAATAATAATGTTTTCGGGCTGTTATAGCCAAACAGTAGGTGTATGATTGTCGCGTGCATTTTGTAATATATCTGTACTTCTCCGAATAACAAATCTTTCATAAAGGTATACTTCGCCTATTTCGCTAAAAGTTTAACTGGTTATTTGTTTGCTAATGGAGTTGGCGTGGAGTGGAGGTAATTTAGTCATTTCATTTATTTAAATAATTCGGTAAGGACTGATTGCAAAATCTGTCTTTTTTCTACAAGTTGTGTGTATATACAGACCACAATATTTTTAACCGCTTACCAAGTCGGATTAAAGAATTACCGCATTGCGATTTTAGTTTACAAATCGAGAAAAAAAATTCCGAGATCTACGGTTACTGTAGTGATTTTGATTTATTTGAATTTAACCCAAAAATATGAAAGCCTGTAAACGATAAACTAGCGACTTATGCCATAAGTTGGTCTATTGTGTATGTGTCGGTCCGGCCAATGGCAAAACTTTCCACCAATATGCCGCAATAAATTACGTTGGTTAAATTACGGCTAGCGTTGGTTTATATATTGTCAATAATTTTCTGGCCTTAATACTTAATAAAACATTTGTTTATTATTTTTAGATAATAATGTATGTATAGTATTATGTTTTCACTTTTTACTTTTTTTTTTCGTTTCGAGCACACCGCTGTCTCTAATATTTCTTAGCCGCATGTCGATGCATGACTCTTCATCGCTCGAGTAGCATTTCTACTAAAAAGATTATTTCGAAGTAGTGGTGCCTCTGCCGGGCCACCGCAGTTGTACATAATGTGTTCCGTCGTATCGTTAATGTTTTGAAAAGTATCGGTATTTGTCATAGTCCACCTTGCCCATATTCATCTTCAAGTATATCAGAGGGTCGTGGAGTGAATAACGCCATGATGGTGATGAGATCTCTTCTGTTGAGCTCCAGCAGAGATTTATCTCTGTCGGCTAAAACAGTAATAAACTTTATTGATTGTCTTAGTATTGATGTATTAGTCCAATACGAGATTTTTTGTTCACTCACAAAATGTAAAGTATTGAGGGTGAGCAGATAATCCCAAGTTAATTTAGACTTAAAAGTGTAGGTTAGAATCTGACTGGCTGTCTGAGAAAATTATATGCGTGTGCTTTGGTTACGTCTTTTCAGACATTCCTGGGCACATTGTTCGATAGCATATATTTGTACTTCTGCTTGAAAAATTTTTGGGCTCGTACCCAGCGCCAGCGAGGCCTTACATATCGGCCGTAGATATCTATGCCAACTCCTCAGTCGGATTTGGATCCGTTCGTAAACCAGCGTAATGACGGCTCCTGTAATTTAGGTCCGCTAGACTCCCATGTCTGGCGATCTTGAGTGACCACTTCACGCTGTTTGTCAAAATCGAATCTCGGTGTCATATCTTTTAATTTAGGCAGTCATCCTGATTTTTCTAGGATTCAGAGATAGCCCACTAAGTCTCCTGGTTTGAAATTTGTGTTTCATTCCAATACCTACGCAATCAAGTCGCTGCATCTTTCGTAGCATGACCTGTCATTGCTTTTGGCCACCATACCAGTGACACGTATGTAACCATGGGTCTGACTATAGTCAAGGAGGTCCGGAGAACCATCTTGGACTTAGCCCCCAGGTTTTGTCAAACAGACGTCGACAGCTGCTCTCATGACTTTTTCCAACGTCTTTTGGAGATGACAATATTGAACTATCCTGCTAGTGTACTGAGAATTTTGCCAATACATATAATATAAACGTTTACATTATATAGTTTACGATAAATATGCTACTATTGCCTTCATTAAATACTATACCATGATGTATTGCTTGGGATTGTATTCTACCGTGAGCAGATGGAGCCTTGTCCGTTTATTAATTTTGTCTTAATAACATTCTCTATTTTAAATAACATACAATCGTAGTTATTCTGACTTAAACTACTTTATTTTTTTAAATATTCAATATAATTCCTTTAATTTAAATTTTTGTACTTTGCCCGAAGCTGTTTTGGGAAGGTCTGTTAAGACTTTCAAGTATCTGGGTATTTTAAAGTGAGCTATATTTCCTTTGCAAAATTCTTCCATTTGCTCATGATTTAAACTTTTTCCTTCTTTTAGACGCACAAATGCGCATATTTCTTCTCCAAGACGTGCATGTGGTACACCAATTACCTGTACAATTAGAAACAAAAATTAAAAGCCAAGTCTATGGAATTAAAACATACGTACGTAAGCTTCCATTATGTCGGGGTGTGTATTGAGAAAATCTTCGATTTCTTTTGGAAATATGTTTTCACCTCCTCTAATAATCATTTCCTTTAACCTTCCAACGATTTTCCCGTAACCAGTTTTTTCTAATATGAATAGATCACTGAAACAAAAATAAAACAAATATTAAAGCCAAAACTCCATATTTCCTGCTATTTTAAATTATACCCAGTTTTTAACCAACCATCCGCTCCAATCGTCTCTTTTGTTTTTTCTTCGTCTCCCCAATATCCTAGCATATTAACGTAGCCTCGTATACACAATTCACCTGGTTTTCCAAAAGGAACAACGTTTCCTTCAGCATCGATTACTTTTATTTCAATGTGATTTCCTATATATCCCACTGTAGCTGTTGAATGGTATAAATCATCATCGGGTAAGGAATGAAATACAACAGCAGTGGCTTCTGTTTGACCAAACACTGACTAGAAAGGTTAAATGTTAGTATGCATAATTTAGAAAATCTTGTTACAACGTATTCAAATATCGCAAACATTATAAAATGATTGTATAAAATAAATACTAAGAAATATAACTTGCGTTTAGAATTACACTTTAAGTAATCTTAAGAAAAACACAAAATATTCGCTGAACTCTTATACAGCATATACACATCATATTTAATTGATTGTTCAAAGCTCCCGCCTTTGATTTGGAGTGAGGGGAGAGGAAGAAAGAATAATGTACGAAGCAGAAGTCAGCGCCACTAAAACCCAAATTGTAGACGCGCAACAAGATCTAGAACAGTACAGAGTACCGGCGTCAAAATTCGGAAGACCTTTTCGTAATGACGTTTTTATTTAACACTGATGGTGTTTCCAAAAAAATGTGTAGGTACCAGTTTATTGGTAAGATCATAAATAACCGAATTATTCGATATAATCCGTCTTTGTTTGAATGACAGCCTCCATTCTCGGTCTGAAACGGTTGCTTCAATAGTAGTCTTCAATCGCAAACGATTGCGGACCGCTATGCAAGCGTTAATATGTCGCCACTTATTAATGACTCTCTCAACCACTCTTGATACGTTGTAGTCCAATGGATTAAAATTTGGACTTTTGGGAGGCCAGACTTCTTTCAACCAAAATATGTCGACGTTATCCAACAGCCATTTTGATATGCGCGAGCATACTGTCGTGTTGGAACATATAATGTCTGTGTCTACGCGACATAGTTTCCGAAAGGCTTCGAATCAACTGCTTTGATTTCTAGGAAATCTGCTCCATCGCCCTCTCGATAATTTTAGCTGTTTTAAGAATGCGTTCTTTTGAGTGAGTTTTTCTCTATTGAAACGATTAATTATATTTCCAAACGACATTCATAAACAGTCGATTTTGAATACCCGAAACTGAAAGATTTCGCGACTGTTTTGAGGTTGTGACTGTTTACTGCATGTACCAGTCTACTTCGACTGCCAAGTACCCCTCTGGGATTGAAATATTATAGCCAGCATTTCACATTAAAAGTAGTCCGAATTTTGACGCCGCCCAGAATATTTAAACTTAGTTTTTCGAAGATGGATGAGCATGGAGACGTATCTGATCAAACATTGTTTCAGTGAAGCAATGCCGATTAAGCATCGTCATTACTAATGAATATAGCGGTCTGTGGATTTGAATCCTACATTAATGTTGTTGTGCAATTTTGCCGAAATAAATAGTCTCAAATTAGGAAAGTGTTAGCCGACGATCAGATAGGATTAACTCTCGAAAACAGTCGACATTTGCGTTTGTGTGTTTGCGAATTGGCGCTCCTGACCGCGGATCGTCATCCAACGATTCACGACCATTTTTGAACCGTTTTGCCCATTCAAACACCCGTGCTTGTGACAGACACTCATTTCCATACACCTGCCGTAATTTTCGTAAGATTTATGCAGGGTTTTCACCAGTTATGACCAAAAATTGGATCACAACACGTTGCTTAAAACCTGAGTCAGTCATTTCTGCGACCGAGTTGAAAATCTTAAATCTGGAGAACAGCTGTAAAAAACGAACCACACAACCGATTACCGGGAACTCTTCTCTGCGACTGAGAGAAAGGATCACTCTAACAACGAGCATGCGCGCCAGGCATGCAGTGTTGCCGGTTCGTACATCACAACTAAATTCGCGGAATTTAATTGCCGTACCTCGTACATATCGTAAAATGTCAAAAGATCATTTGTTGTAAAAGCATCACGACACGAATCTCGCCATCTTAGACCGTAAATCATGCGGATTGCTCTCTTTTGAAGGATGAACAAGCCATGTGCATCTAATGCTTTACTCCAGTGAATCAATCCGTATCGTAGTTTGGCGCAAAAGTGGGAGAAATAGAATGCTCTCAAAACACTTGTGCTTCAGGATCTGCTTAAGTTAAATAAGGCAAAGCATGTACTCGACAGAGCATGGCAAACATCTACTATATGAGTAGACCAATTTAAATTTTCATCAAAGAAAATACCTAATATTTTAGTGGATGGCGTAAATGCAGAAACAACATTGTTTAAGTGTATACTATGTAACTTATGCTTGCTCTGGTTTTTGAATAGGATACAGTTCGTTTTTTCGAAATTCGGAATCAGTTCATTAGCATCCATCCATTTTTTAACCTGTTCGACGATTGAATTTGCAGTATGAAGCAGATGATCAATATTTTCTGAAGTTATCACTATATTAATGTCATCAGCATACATTGACAAATTAATGGAAGTGTTGAGACATTTGGGTAAATCGTTGACATTTATAAGAAAAAGTGTTGGGTCTAATATGGATTCCTGAGGAACTCCGATATTCGTAGCTAATGGACGCGATTTAGTACCATAGCACGAGACCTTTTGAGCTGTCTTACGTAAATATGATTCATACCAGGTGTTCGTAATTCCACGAATTCCATACTGGTCTAATTTGTGCAAGAACATTGTGTGATTTACGCAATCGAACGTTTTAGACAAATCAAAACATAATCCTAGGCAAGGAAGTCGGGCGTCGATGCTTGAGATGATCTGCTTAAAGAAGTTAAATAGAGCGGTATCAGTAGAATGGTAGTGGCGAAACTCATGCTGATTAGTTAAAAATAAATTGAATCGGTGAGTAACGAATTAAATTTTTATGCATAATGCTTTCAAAAAGTTTCGAAAAAAACCGACAGCAGACTAATAGGTCTGTAGTTGTTGACATTATTACAGTTTCCTTTCTTAAGGAGCGGTTAAACGATGGGCATTTTGAGTATATCGGGAAAAGTGCCTTCATTAATAGAAAAATTAAATAGATACACTAGGGGATCTGAAAGTGAATGATAGCAATTCTTAAGAAGAAAAGAAGACATAGGGTCATCAGCGCAAGTAAACGAAGAGGTAAGACGTAAAATAGGTTGTTTTACATCGTCCAATGTAATCGGAGACATATAGTAAGATTCCTACGATACATCAATGTAATTCTCAATTTGTGCGGTATCAACTAAATTCTTAGCTAATGAAACGAAATCTGAGTTAAACACTTCAGATGTGTTGTGTCCACGAATTCTGAAATCAGGAAACCGCGTCTGCCGTGTTGAATGTCTGGGTCTTTTCTTGTTAATGACGGTCCATACACCTATACATATTTTTATTAGTAGAATGCATGATGAGTTGATCGTTGGCATCTTTCTCGTTTTGCGCAATAAGCTTTTTGTAAAAGGCCTCATGACTAACATAAATTTCTTTGAACGTCGGATATTTACTAGAAATTTATTTGAGAAACAATAGAGTGTCTTTTGCAGCTATAACATCATTAATCTATGTAGATTTCTTCTTCCGGTTAAACATTCTGACCAGAGGAAAACACAAATCTATATAATATGTAATAATATTCATGAAATTTATGAAGGCAGTATCCACATTTGTACACTCGAAAACAGCTAACCAGGTCTCATTTGATAAATAGGTATTGAAAATGTTCAGGGAATTTTCACAGTATTTAAGTCTAAACGAATATATTTTATTCTCGTGACTGCTTTTTGCAATAGAAATGTTTAGATATGACTAAAATGGTCAGATAGACAGTTATCAACACAAAATGATTTATACAGATCTTCAGGGATGTTTACAAAGAAGTTGTCAATACAGGATGAGCAGTTTTCAGTTACTCTAGTAGGAATATCGATAGTAATATGTAGTCCGTAACTGTTAAGGAAATCGCGTAAGCTACGTTGAGAAGCACTTGCAGTCAAAAAGTTTATCTTAAAGTCTCCGCCAAACACCATATATTTATTTTCTTTTGCTAAGTGAGTTAATAATCGTGAAAAACATTGCAAAAATAAATTGAAATCACCATTTGGGGGGCGATAAATTAAGTACTACATTTATGTCGGTAAATATTTCAACTGCCCAATATTCAAAAACATCAATTGTGGAAATCCGGTTTGTATCTTCCCTAACCTTTACGTTTAGTGACAGTTTTGCGAACTGCAGTACCTCCGTGTTTACATGGAGGACGACAGAAATATGAAGTTAAGTTAAAATTTTCAAGCAAAATTTCATTAAATTGAATGACCAACTGCCAATGTTCAGTAAACATTATTATATCAACATGAGTGTTAGACAACCGTAGGTAGATTCAGTTGTTGAATTTTGTTACTAATACAACAAATGTTTTGATGCATGATGTTTAAAGAATTACTCACTACACTCACTATTGCACAATATTAACCACAGTAGCGTCACATTTGAATTCTCTTGATTTCTCTTCTTCTTCTCTTCTGAAAAAACCTGAAGCGACGTAGTTGAACTCCGCTGGGCCACAATTCAGCATTATTGACGGCATTTAGATGAACAAATTCAAAACCAAGCTCAAAAGATGAAAATGAACCCTTACTATTTAGATTATCCAAACTGATATCAATATTGGGAAATTCCTTCTCTATGTAATTTGTCTATTTTTACTGATTTATTTACACGTCCAGCGTATAACCAAGCTTTCTTGGGAACCCCTGAAAAATGATCCTCTGCAGACCCAGTTTCTACTGTTTTCACAGGCTTACGTATTCTTCTACGAGAAATCGATTTAAATCCATCATTTCCTTCCTTCCGGAAGCAGCTAACGCGTAAGTTTTTTGTTTATTTATCTTGACCTGCTGCAATGTTGGATCAATGTCGCTTACCGGAGTTTTTGTGATTGTTGTTTTGTGTGTAGACATAGACGTTTTTGTTGTTGGAATTTTTTGTAGACATTCCACTGTTTGTTCGTGTGTAGATAAGTTTCGATTTTCAACAGCGGTATTACTTGTTAAAATTGAAATTTCTGATTTTAATTCTGTTGTGATTGACAGTAACTGATCCACCTTTTCAGATAACTTGGTGATTGCTTCGGATTGACTTCTCAATAGACTAAGTAGCGAAATATCGGAAAATAATGTCTGTCCACAATCATCGCAGAACCATTTTATATTCTTCTTTAAAATAGTACCGACTTCAGTACGTTTAACATCAACGCACGGTAGGTGAAAAACATTGTTGCAAATTCCTCTACAAGTGATATGATTTTCGTTTAATTTAACAATATCACCACACGTTTTACACGCGCACTTTGAAACATCTAGCACACCACACGTGTTTACATGAACAAATACAAAAACTTGATGAATAGGGAGACGTTGGTTCTGAGAAATTCGGTCTTGATCGAAATTTTCGGTTTCCATTCTATGATGAGCCACTAGCCGTTTAAATACGTGTCCAGAATGAATTAATCGTTGTAGGGTTCGGTGTTATCGATCACTATTTGTATTATACAAGCCCACAGTTCTTGAAAATATAGAAATATACGCCTATATACATATACATACATTTCTTTTTTAAACTTATGTATAAATATATGTATGTATTTGCTATGTAATATTTACCTTAACTTTCTTCACCTTTAATACTTCGAGCATATTTTTAAATAAATGAACTGAACATAAAGCACCACCGGTTACCAAAATTTCAGGATTTATGTTTTCTTTTCGTTGGGATTGAACTTCAATCAAATCAATATACATAGTTGGTGTGCCATAAAGTACGCTGCATCTGAAATATGTTGTGAATAAATGTATGTGTATATATGTATGTGAATTTTTATATTTTTTGTGTAACTGTTAGCATACAATAAACATATTAATTACACTTACTTTTCCTCTATTATAGCATCTAAAGATTCATTTGGATTATAGCCTATTCCCGGTATTACAAATGTAGTACCGAAATGCAATGCAGCCATTGTGTTTATCACAATTCCAAAAGCGTGAAATAGAGGATTTGGTAAGCATGCAATATGATGCTTTGTATCTAGTTCTATTCTTCTTGCCACAGAATAGGAATTGTTTACCATATTAAAGTGACTGGAAATAGTGGCCTTGGGTTTACCTGTGGTACCCTAAAAGTAAATTAAGCCAATTACTGTAATCTGTTAAGTAATATAAAGAACCACATTTTAATTTGCAATCAAAAAAATTATTCAACTTGAAAAGTGATTACTGTAGAAATTTACAAGATAATTTTATACTGCCTGCGCTCAACATCATATTACCATCAGGGTAAGAGCTTAACTTCTTTAACAATGCTAAGCAACTTTTGAAAATGGGAATACTTGCCGATGTGAATTGAATAATAGTTGGATCATCTGCCTTTATTAAATGTTGATTGCTTTTTATATTTTTCAGCCCACTTTCAGTGCCCATTTTGAATATATCGTTGTAGTTATAAGCTCCCCTAAAAACATGAAAGATGTCTTTAGCTATAATTACATTTAGTCGAAACTAAATTTAAAACTGAAAATTTAAAATCAACAACGAAAATGTAAAACTACAGTATTTTAGCGAGATCCAAATAGGAAAAAAACCTTACTTGAAATCATTTTCCGACATAAATATAGCTGCCTTCAAACTAGGAGTGGCCTTTGAGCGCAGTTGACCAGCTTCACACTCACTTATTTCGGGGCAAATTCGACTTAACAATTCATAATAATTTTGAGTTTTGAATCTATCACAGAAGATTAGAGCAGATATACCAACTTTGTTTATAGAATACTCTATTTCGGGCGCTTGATATGCAGGATTCATAGCAACCTGTTGTATCAGAAGTTATAGACTATTATTAATTTCTTGAGTTGATCAACAGTACCAAAATTAAATCAGCTCTGATACAGGCAAATAATACTACATTCCATTCGTATCGATTTGGAAGACATAGTCCGACACGATCACCTCTTTGTAAACCCAGTGTTAGTAATCCAGCGGCTAATCTATCTGCTTTTTCCAGTAATTCATGAAATGTAATGGTAGTTTTTTGGCCTCTAAAATTCAAAATGTATTATATTACAAATACAGACAATAGATAAACCAAAAACATAAACTAAAATTTAGTATAGTGTATTGTGGCATTGAAAGTGAATTAGTTGGTGAAATAAGTATCTAGTGATACTTTTATATTTGCGCTGATAGCTAATTTTAATTAATAGTTCTCATTAAAGGTATACTAAAGTTTAATTCCCAGTTAATTGTTTTTATATGATTACAATAGTTCACGCTCGCGTATTGTATAGGTACCGTATACAAAGCTAAAGCCACATATGGTGGTCATTGGTCATTTTAACAGTGTAGCATGTATTATGATAGCGGACATAAAAGCAAATACATCTCTCAGACAACGGAAGCCAAATTTAAGTAGGTTTCAATATCTTGCATAGTTTTTCATTTTCGAATGTGTACAAATTTACAAGTAATAATATAAACACAAACTTAAATATTTGGATTGTTTGCAGTCGGCACAAAACCCACAGTTCTCGGTTTCGTTCTTTAATTTCTCGAAAACATATTATCGCTTCCGTTTTTATAATACGACATTTTAATTTAGAGAAATACACATTTTGTTTGCATTTCTAATACGAGGGAAGTTTATGTCAAAATCGACCAAAAAAAAGCTGTTTTTCAATATAACTTCCATAAACATTGACAGAGGTTGACATCCCATAATTGGTTTAGACCAATTTAGCACACACTTTGTAAGTGTGCATCCATCTCGATATCGTTTGCCTCCTAGATGATTTTCAAGTAGTCCAATGAAAAGAAAATCTTTGCTTTCCTCTAATATTTTCAAAAAATCCATGGTAATCTTAACCGTGCGATCTGGCATTGTTTTATTGAACGATTCCTCGTTTGTATAGTTTTTTTTTCGAATTGCCTGCGAATTTTGTCAAGAACGCTATAACGTAAAAAATTAATGCGAAAATTTAAAATGACTGTCGATGGCTGATGCACATTGTTGAAGTGTACAGCAATATTCAGTGTTTATTATTGTTTGAACTGGTTTCAGAAAATCAACATCACTAACACCTTCTGATTATTATTATTATTTGTTTCGGTGTAGGCTTACTTCAGTGTTTTCATTGCAAGCTTTATTCTTTGGATTCAAGTGTTTGGTAATCAATCCACTTTCCATCACATATTAAATTACGTAACAAAAAATTATCTGTTCTTTTACGCTGAAGCGCTTAAGTAGTTCAGAGGAAATATGGAAACGGTTCAGTTTCAGAGCCGCAGAAAGTTGGTGTAGTAGCCATCGAGCTGATATTTTTTTAATGAACGTATTTATGATTAATTTATTTTACTGATCCAGTAATTACATTTTTAAAACAGTAACTCGCCAGTAATCAAATCGTTAACAGGTTGAAAAGTGTCTAGAACGACTTTTGTTGTATTGAAATTTTCCATTTCTGAAGCATTACTTACAATTTCGCAGACATTTTCGAACCGAGCATTTCATTCAAATGCTTGCGACACTTTAAGGGTATTTTCACCAATTTGTGCACTAAGTCTGCTAAAAATTTAACCGGTTAAACGTCTTGTTGGACAACAAATTGAATAATAATACACTGCTTCAAAGGACAGCTAACGCTGTTAATTGCCCTATTTAACAATAGATAAACAGTTAGTATAACAACAAAAGTACTTGATTGTTTAGACTACTGCAATTATGAAATGTTACTCAAAGGCACCCTCTTTTGTGGTCACGACAATATTTAGGATATAAAATTTATCAATATAAGTTCTGAGCTGTTAAGAATAAGAAAAAAAGGCAATTTTCAATAGTAGGCTTGTGCTGTTTAAGAAACTCTTTCGTTTTCATATACAGCGTGTTACCATTAACTCCTTTTGAAAGAGACGCGCTTGCGTTTTATTTAACAGTTTCCTTTCTCGTTTCAGTTTTTGCTCTTACAAATATTTCGGCTTCTTTTAACTGTGTGTGAACGTGCAGCTGCAGTAGCTTATTTTTGTAGCTGTAAATGTATTTTATAGGCTTCCTTACCACATTACCTCGCCGTAAGTAATATTGCATTGTTATTTGTCTCCTAACAGCGAATGGTACTCGGCGGGAGAAGCGACCGACCCTAGCAAAACCTAACACAATGCTGGAGCTAGGATTCGGTGTCCCTAATTCTGGAATGTGATTACCAGAGAATGTCCACTCTAGCACTGCGACCAACGACTTTCGTTCGTTAATATCGTTAATGGTTGGTTCATATTTTAGTCCCTAATTATAAATATGCTGCGGTTGCATCTACAAATCGAGTTAGATCTCATACAATATTTAAATTATTTATTAAATTTTTAAATATTCTTATTTTGCTATATCTACATAGGGGCTTCAATTATAATAATGATGAATATTATTGAAAAAATATGTTGAAAATACATTAATATATTTAAAAATTATTTAATTTTAAATATACACAAATGAATTGAAATACTTTCGAAAGCTCACTGTTTGAATTTTTCTATACCTGCACCCTACATATTCGTCGCATATGTGCATTTATTTATTCCATGAAAAGTGTACGATGACATCGACGCTTCTCAAAAGCCTTGACAAGCAATAAACAAACGATTAAAATCTAACCGTAGATAATGTAGTAGAGTTACTGAAGAATATAGACGAAATATTATAATTGTATGTGTCGAACTCAACTAAAGAGTGCATTGTCATATCGCGACGGATTAGATAAGTCGTGTTGTATTCATGACTTTGCATTTTGTCACGAAGAATAAGTAAAATATTTTTTAATGACACAGCACAAATTATCGAAATTGTGAATTGTAATTTGTGCGAATTGGTCATTGCATCTCCTCAATCAAATAGCAAATGTATTCATTGATGGTTTTCACTAACGCATTCAGCTCAAGAAAAAAGCAGACTGATCAGGTAAGTATCCACACAACAGGAGATGTTTGCAGGAATAAAAAAAAAAAAAACTTGTATGGAGAGCACGACTTTCCAACGTCTAATGACGTAATAATTCAATAATCTTTGAAAATACTTGAAGGATTTCTAAACACACTGAATCTTTTCTAAAAGACTCAAACTCGTCAACAACAGAATTTTTTTACAGGGTGTAGTTGTGAATGTATGTACCCATCGTAGGCTATTTGAAATGACTGCTCTAAGACGACGTTGAAGCAGCAGTAATGTATGTATAATTTCTTTTTCTAGTCGGAAGTAATTGTTTTGAATAGGTATATATGTTTCGACCTAACTATCTTGAATTTTGTACGATTACTTCTAATAACTGCTTTCGGATAAAATTTGAAGAAGTAAATTGGTGCGTAGAAACAGGACAGTTAAATTAACACTCATCAATTCACCACGCGAAAGTACGTGACTTCTCTTATTGCGAATATGTGCTGTAGAATTTGTATGTTTACGACATTCTCCTTTGTTAAAAAATAACAGAGTTTGCTCCCAGATTTGCACACTATTTTGGTGTTATCGTATTAATGGTATTAATGGGTCAATGGCCGCAGTGGTTAGGCGGCTGACTATTGTTGTGAGAGGACGATAGGTGCCGGGGTTCAATTCTCTGGAAGGACGGTGACATTTTTTCAGAGAGTTTAATCCCGGACCGACTTGCCATTCGCTGTTGGGAGCAAAGTGATTAACAGCGCGGCATCATAAAAGGCGATATGATGCTGTCACAAAGCCATCTAAATACAACTTACACACACTAAACTACACCGCAAGAGTTGCAGTGATAGCCAGACAAGTAATACAGCTTACGGAGTCACTGCAAGTAAGCACCCACCACACATTAAAAAAAATGTGAACGAAAACACCTATCATTGGAAATATAAATATATAGTAATGAAGCTACTTATAACGAGGACGCAAAGCGGTAGAACGTTTCTCTCGATAGTTGTAGAGGTAAGAGCGATTGGCTATATACTTATACTTAGGCCAGTTCGTATCGAATCTTGTTGGTGACAATTGTGGCGTTAGGTTGGTACTGTGTTTGTGCTACCATTCGCTATTGGTACATAATTAACCACGCAACATTAATTGTTTACGGCGGCTGCAAGGTAATCTTATAACAAAGCCATGGAAACACATTTACACACATAATTTACGTAGCAAGAGCTACACTAATAATATTTTTGCGCGATTGGTTGCTTTTATCAGTTTACCGTGGCTGTTTCCACGACGCCGACGGTAAGTTGACTACTCAGACAATAATTGGATTACTGGTTGCTATGTGTAACAAAACGGTAAGTAATTTAAACAGAACCACAAAACAGAACTAGGAACGACAGCATCAAAAACAGTATTTGACTTGTTTGGAGCAAAACCATAGAAACCATGGAACAGCCATCCAACGGTTTCAGTTCCAATCTTCCTGATTTTCACAAATTTATTTATATAAATTATTATTATTATTCTAGAGATTCCAATCGCGCAAAACGCGTTACAAGCATGTCGAATGTTAAGGGTTACCGTTCTCAAACAATAATTGGAGTCGTCGCTTCGCTCCTCCTCCAAGCAATTGTCTTTGAACAGTAAACATCTCTTACCGTTCTCCATACTTACTATACTATTACAAGCAATACAGTTTAGGAAGCCGCTACAAAAGGAACCACTACAAAAAATAGGTAAGAGGTTGAATTCTATTTAGTTACGGAGAAGTGATACAATAAACGCTATAAATTAGCAAAGGTGGATAAGATGGCTTAAGATGGGATGGTACGGAGTTATAAGTATGGAAATATATACTCATTGATGACTAGAGTCTTTGGACATCATTTTTATGATATTGGCGCTTAGATAAACTTTTCGGTTTCTGCTGAACGAAATTTGGACAGAACCGCGTCTCTAATAGATTAACGTACGAGTTTTTAATAATAATAGTATTTCATGCCTAAACATCTCCCAATAGCTTGCACCAATTACAGAAGACATCGCATCGATTGGCTATGAGTTATTATTACGTCTGTAGCTGTAGATCTACTTATTATGTTTTGTCTTTCTGCATTTACCATAGAATTTGGAAAAATTATAAGAAACAAGATTCAGGAAGAAAGTACCAGACTTTGCCGCTCTGTTGAAAGTCCGCTAAAAATGTTATGCTTAATACTAAAGAAAACGATCCTTTTTGTAGGTACGTATCATAAAAATTTACAACTACAAACTCAGAAATAATTCTTTGCGTATATATACATATGTAATATAGATACCAGATAATAATAAAAGGTTAAAATGTCAAGTAATGCGTATACAGCATAGTTCTAATTACAGTTGCAAAAAATATTTTATACAATATAGTACTATCAAACGAGATGCTTTCCTAATACTAAATCTGTTACATCATTATATTTAGTAAATAACACTATTACTACTAGTTGCTGACTATTTGAATTCGCTCGTGCATGACAGTTTCCAACACTAATGACTTAAATATCCTTGTATGTACATATGTATGTATGTGTTTATTTCGATAGCGCTTCGTTCACTTTCGCTGCGTATTTATCTTATAACAATTGTGTTATATTTTTTGATAAGTTGTTATCTATGTCAAACATCTCAATTATTTATAGTCAAATGTGTTTCTTTCTGTTCTTATATACATAGAGTGTGTAGGTACTTATTTTATAATCACATGCTTTTATTGACAATTATAATTTTAATGAATGTTTGCCGTGTTGCAGAAACAATTATCACAGTAAAATACTATTTAGTCTTCTGGATAAAAAACAACACCGTAAATTAAACTAGAAATAAATTAATAATTGCCAAAAAAGAATGTTTGAATGTATTTCGAACGATCCTCGAGCCACGGACGATAGCCCCTACAAAGCTGACACTTTTGCCGAACACCATGAAAGAAAACATCTAAACTCGAAAGTGCTAATATCGACCTTATAACTGATAGTTATCAAAAACTCAATAGATATAGCATTAAGTATCATAATCCAAATATTTAACTAATTAATAAGAGTGGGTACATTCTTGTGGACTAAAAAGTTTATACACATTCTCACCATGTTACGCATTGCTACTTTAAGTGAATACAAAATCAAAATTTATTAAAAAACAAATTATTCTGTTAAAGGATTTACGTGACGGAACAATAATTCGGTAAAATACTTTCTTAACGTAATGGTAAACAAATAAAACAATGGTTTCAACAAAATCTATTTGTTGTTTTTAACCAAGTTTATTTGTTTCAAATAAACTTCGTTAAATTAAAGAAATTTTTGGAACTAAGTTTGTGAATATTTGCTTAATTCAAAGAAATATTTAGTTAAAACACTTAAATATAGCCAACAAAATTATTTGTTACTAACAACTCTATATTTGTTTGCCCATATTCAACCATAAAATTTGGTGAATGCAAATAAAATGTGTTTGGGTCAAACAATCTCGTATTTCCGTGTAGTTAAGAAGGTAATGTTGGTTCCTTGGGTCTAAACCTTGCCTTTCACTAGAAAATAAGTTAAGCATTTACAATTTCTATACGAGAACTTATCTGAATATATTAAAATGAACGATTTACTACGTTACATCACAGCGCCAATAATGCTGGAAGAAGTGAAGTGTAATAGCAGTTTCTTTATAGTATAGCTTGAGCATTATTCAATTTTTTTTTAGCAACCAGTTAGGATGAACATAATTCAGAATAATTAGTTTTTCCATAATAATAATAAATCCATTAGCAAATATATTATTTTTTCAAGTAATTATACAATCCGATGATTAACCGCTTGTTGAGTAACATATTCTTAATTAAGAAAGCAGGATCTTCTTTTTGGTAATTTAACCACCTTAATAGTTCCGCTAATAATGATGCTAGAAAGAAGAATGTCAAAACACGAAATTAAACGACAAAATTAAGATTTTTTTCTCTACTACTTTTATTCTTTTAACTAACTCAATTTTTTTATTGCCTACGAGATCTCCTGATGAACACATTATATGGAACAGCTCGTAAATTATATATAATAGCTTAATTTTGAAAATTCGGGATTATTTTTAATATTTTATGATGTACGACCTTAGTAAAAATAAAATAGGTTATATTTATATTTACCTTGATATTATTGCAGGCCTATCTCC
This sequence comes from Holotrichia oblita, assembly GCA_023690525.1. Lineage (NCBI taxonomy): Eukaryota > Metazoa > Arthropoda > Insecta > Coleoptera > Scarabaeidae > Holotrichia > Holotrichia oblita. The sequence continues at coordinate 99,609,424 of CM043019.1, forward strand.
ATATTTTGTAGCCGTACTTTCAAGTAATTGACCAATTGTCATGTATCGAAGTGGTTCGCTTCCTATTTGATGCATATAACTCAAATTGCTGAATTTTCGCCATCTAAAAGAATTTGTTGAAAGGTATATGTACATATACAACCTAACACTTGCTATTGTTAACACACCTTGGTTTAAACCGTTTGGAACTAAAATGAAAAATTAATCTTGTCCTTATTGCTGCAGACATAATGTTGTTTTAATCTCCACACAGAACGTTGTTCTCATTGATGTTGACACACTTAAATAACTTTCGATACAAGTTTGTGGTACATGCCTATATTGTGTTTGCAGAATTCTTATCTTTGAGGAAAGATAAACTAATGTTACATGTGTCATTAAACGTATACGATTTGGTTAATTATAATAAAATCATAAAACAGTACCGCATGATATCGTTAATAATGAAAAGATATGCACATGTGCATATATTAATATTTCTTTAACAACATGCTAGTAAAACCATTTGAATATAGTCTCTATATATAAATAAACTAGCTTTTCTGCCCTAGCTTTACTCGCGCATACTATAAGATTTGTACAGTTTTTTTTCATTTTAATCGAATTTATGTGTTGTCACGTCCATTGTTCATGTTTAAATCAACAAACTTTGTAAACAGTGTACACCATAAAAATATTATTTCCCATATAAACTTTGCCACTCTTTGAGAGGAGTTGAATTTTAAAACGTCGACAAATGTGTTTTGTTATTTGTGTTAAAGAACACAAGTTTCAAGTAAATTTGACAATAAAAAATATTATTTTCTATACAAACTTTCTCACTCTCTTTCCCCGACTTAGCAGCTGAATTTAAAAAACACGTAAGAACTTGTTTCATTAATCTCATCAGAAACCGTTAATACAATGTTTCAAATAAATTTGTCCATAAAACTATTTTTCAATTTTTTATACACAAACTTAACACACCCGTACACACCGTTAGGAGTTAAATTTAAAACAACGCCGAAACACATACTCTATTCATTGTATCAGCAAGCATTAATACCAAATTTCAACTAAATGTGACTATAAAAGTATTATTTACTATAAATATAGGACTCACCACTATTCCTTCGAACTAAATACTAAAAGACATCAGTTTAAGATGATAGTTAAATATGCAGGGTGAGACAGCACATTTTAAAATTATTTACAATTATACAGGGTGATTCAAAAAAGTACAACATTTTAAAGTTAGATTATTTTTAATCGAACACTCTGTATTATGCACTATTTTCAGATTCTACGTGCTAAATTAGGTAACTTCGTTAATACTTCCCTGTACCTATTTATTGTCAATTTTGGAGAAAAAAAAATCAAAATAATAGTACGAACTATACAAGGCGATTGATTGAGGTTGACCATTAGAAAGATTGGGCCTCCTAATAATAAAAAAGTTACACATTCGTATAGGGAAATTGAATCTATTCAATAAAAATATGTATTCTCAAGATCGGCTTTGCGAAAGTAGCGGAAATTGATATCAAATCTGTTATTTCAAGTAGAATGATATAGTTTGCTTTGCATTTTCGAAATCTAAGCGTTATTTTAGAGCGAATTTTACTAGTTTTCGACTTTTTCGAAAATTTGAATTGAATTTACATCATGATGGTTAATATTTGAGTTAAAATTCTGAAATTGCGGTTATGGATAGAAGAAATCTTGACATTTCTGCTACAGTTTTTAGCGCTAGTACATTGTATATAGGGTATTCAAAATTGAATTGCTTTGTAGTACTGGTTCAGACTATTAATACTCGATTTTCAACATTTTGAAACAAATAAATTCTGCATCGAACCGTATTAGCAGTGTTTATACCTATCTAATAATTTACGAGTTATTAAGGTTTTTGACGGAGTTTATAGAAATATAGCATTTTCCTAATAGCAACCCGTGGAAATGAGAACAAACTTTCTTATTAGTAACTGTTACCAGAATCTTTCAAGTTTGATTTCGTTATATCCATCGAATTGGAATTTATTTTATATTCATGGGAAACGTAAATCGATTGTTTAAAAAACTTGCCGTGTGTTCAATAAGAGATATTCTCATTTGATGGCAATCTCTAAACATAAATTTAAACGATTTTTTTTTAACAATACTAATACACTTCGATGCAGAATTTAATTCTGTTTCTAATTCTACGAACTGTAGCACAAAAGTCAAGATCTCTTTTATCCATTACCTCAATTTCAGAATTTTCACTCAAAAATGGCGACGGTACATGGTATTAAGCATCACAACATTTCAACATTTACACATTTTCGAAAAAGTCGACAAATCTCAAAAACCACTATACTTAAGTATAGGGAATACTAGTAATAGTACCTCTAAAATAATAATTTTCGAAAATGCAAAAAAAAAACTATTTTATTTAAATAAGAAAGTTGGTCATTTTCCCAACTTCCGGAAGTGCCGCCATTTTGAGAATAATTTTACAGGATAGATTGAATCACCCTATATATCTACATATAAAAGTTTCCAGAAATTTATTTTGATTAAGAGAGCTAATCTTTCTAATGGCTGCTCTCAGTCAATCACACTACATACTAATTCATACGGTTTAGAATGAAAAATATAGGTATAAAATAATTATCCGTAAACAATAACAAATTATTTATCAAACAACTTTGTCCGCCCAAAAATATAGTAGTTAGTTAAGTATACTATTTTTATAACAGAGGTGACTCAAAATTGCGTCCTTCGTCGGTATAATGTTCCTAAAGCGACTTAGAAATTCTGCAATAGTTGCGGCCTTATGATTTGGCAAGATCTAGACTTCGACCTATGTATTTTGCAAAGTAGTCTCTTACTACTGTTATGTATTTACATATTTCTATGATCAATCTGTGAAAGGTCCCTGAGAATGGTTCAGTAGTATCATCGCCCTTCTCGAACGAAATCCCTACGTGATAGTGGCGCATAGAAGCGCGTCGCCATCTCTATGAGCATACAAACACCTATTCAGCAATACCTGCTCAATTGGTACATTTTCGGCATTATTCCTCATACACAGTTGAAACTTTTGTCATACCTTCTCCAATGTCTTATGAATGTGGAAATGCTCTTCTAATGTACGATCGTGGAGATCGATCAATTTTACTTCCCGTGAATGAGGAGCAACTTCTTACTAAGTTGGTCTTTGTTCTGCCCTGTTACATTCTAGTAACGTTCCAAGTTCTTGATCCGTCTCCTGGTCTTTTCGCATTGTCAGGTTGTTACTAATCACCCACTACGGTAGTTCTGTATGTGTTAGTCGTGCTATCTTATATTTTGTTGCAATGCTTGCAGTACTCTGGACAAAGTTATACTCGTCATTGTATTTCAATCTCTCAACTCATTTAACTGTATGAGCTGTATGGAGTCTTGAAATGCAAGTGCCATTAGAAAGCCTAGTGGTAATAAGTAAAAATGTTTGTTTAAAAGTAGTTATTACTGTGTGTTGGTTTTATTAAAATCTTTCCCGGTAATAGCGAGCATTTCGCTCACATAACGACAATAAATATTTAAAAATTCAGAATTCAAAATTTTAGAATGGTCCATAAAAAAATAAAAAAAAACGCGTGGGATTTATCATAATTATATCAAAGGATTGGTAATAATATTTGGAACTGAATATATTTCTCTAGATCTAGGAACTACGATGTAAATTTTACAAGAGAAGCCTGTGTCTCAAAAAATAAATATGTATATGAAACACCAAAGAAGATTTGTCTACGATGAAAATAGTAATCGTAAAGCATAATAATTTAAAAATAACGAGATTACAGAATCAGCCGCAGAAATATGTTCCTTATGGTACAAAAGTTAATTATTTTAATGTGTTTCAATTAACTAAATATGTAAGCACTCTACATGTTACAAAATTGTAGTTTAGTCTACATAGTTCTACTTACTGGTATATAACACTTTTGGTAATACCTATCTCTTATATTTATTTGCTAGTCTATATGTAAAATCTATAATTCATGTAAATACTGAAAAACTTATTACGCAGTCGGCTTTGTAAATTGCGAATCTTTTTATCAAATTAATTGTTGTTTATAATATTGCATATTCATAGGTCATAGTAATTTTTGTAAGCATGTATTTTTTAGTCATATAGATTAAATGTGTTTTGATTTACACATCATTGAAGATTGTTCGGACGGGAAAAATAAACGAACACTATATTAATTGTTACGATCATAACCAACGAATATAACACGAGTAACTACTAAACTTGTATCTTATCTGTTGCAGTTATGGTGAGTTTATCAACGTATTAGTTAAGTAACTGACAGATATTGCTAACTGGCAGACAAGATTTAGCAACTACAATGCTTTATCTTGCAGATAATTTCTATTTAACACTCAATAAACGTTTCATTGCAATTAGCTTACGAATAAAATTTTATCTGCAAGTTAATGTATTTATCCTGACATTGATAAACCCACCCTTAAAGTTACAACAGTGAATGCCTTATCCTTTTCCAAGAAGACATCTATTAAAAAAGTATTGTATATGTATTGATTCATAATATTCGTTACATGATTTATGTAAAACTCACGCACTATACAATATTATACGTAAGTATACATATCATTGTTGAGATACCGCCATGTTAGACAATCATTTTAATATGTTTTCGTTGTAGAAGTAAATTTTTCTTGTTCCAATACAGCTACAGCAGTTAGTACGGCCATCGGAAGTTTTATTTTGTCTTTATCGGATCATATATGTAAGTGGTCATTACTGCTCAATAAATTAGCTCTCATATTTTTTGCAAATTATAAACGAACTTATTGATAATAAATAAATTATATGATCTGTTTTTTAGTTTCGTTACCAATTGTGTTCCTTTTTCAATAACTCGTTATTATAACACTTTTGCCGAAGAAATATAAACAAATCTATAGTCTGTGCAAACACTCGTAATTATGCATCGATAAGGTAGATTTTTCCTTAATTGCATTCACTTGTTCATATTTCACAGAAACTAAACAAAGGTTTTCATAATAAAAATAAGTATGCCATTCCTTATTTAGAACAAAAATAGACAGAAGTTGTTATTGTATTGAACAATAGTAATATTATTTGTATGTAATTCATAATCATAGATGTAATTACAAAAATATAAATACAAAATTATATGTTCTGTATTCAGTTTTATTTATGTTATGAGGGCTTCCTGGTTTTGACCGCGTCATAATAAAGTAAATATATACAGTGTGGCCGCCGTTCATAGCGCAATGCATGTATTAGTAACTACTGATCGACTACAAATGGGCGTGCCAACTTGACTTGGCACACCGACAGCGGACGTATTATAAGTTATACGTATAAATGTATTCGTAGGCAAATCAAGTGAAAAGCAGTATAAGAGGTATTGTGTTGCCGATATAAGTAAATATTAGTAGTGTGAGCGACTAGTTTCCTGATGAAATATAAATTGCAACTGACGTCTATATACGGGAGCGACGGATAATGCGACTGCGCGACTACACCGCATAAATGTGGATTTTTTGGACAAATGCG
>CM043019.1:99615480-99674246 GCA_023690525.1 Holotrichia oblita
TGTGTCTTCCATTTGCAACAGTGCCACTGTTCTCCAATGTTCGACCATATTCGGCTCTAAAATACTTGTATCCACAACGTAGGTGTCACCTTGACTGCTAAACTAACACACCTGGAACACGTGACTACTAAAGCCTTACGAACTCTTTGGACCTATGGCAGAAAGTTTGACAAAACATGGGGGCCCGAAACGCTTAATATTGTACTGGCTGCACACCAAGCTCATAGTACCCAGGCCCACTGCGTGCGGGCGTGCACCGCACAAGGGCGACATTTTCAAGAGGGCGGCATCGGCGAAAAAATCATATCGAAAGGAAAACAAAACATTGTCATAATTTGCATGTCCACAATTCTACAAGGGGCGGCCTAATAGGTATTGCACGCGGGTGTTCAAACAGCTAGCGGCGGGCCTGGTAGTACCTCTTATAACTTGCCCATTACTAGTCTAAACTCCACGGTAGACGCTTAGTGAGATTCAGAGGATTACCTTAGGTATCGCGGGGGCCATGTCCTTGACACCGACAGCAGCCATGGAGACCATTCTTAGGTTTCCTCTTTTTCAGTTCAGACCATACCTGCATCTCCTACTATATCGAACAGACGGCGATGCTATCCGTAAGGGCGGATACCTTTCCCGTCTTCAGTTTCAATGGAAGTTACAATATCGACGTTTCCAGCAATGCGAGTGCAAAAGCTACGTCCGCAAATCAAGGCGAGGGATATCCCGCTGGTTTGTGGATATCTTAAGATGGGGCTGCAGTATGTTTGGTTGCCTGCATTTCTCGTGTAAAAATATTGTGTTTAACACAGTTTCAATGTATTATTGTTTTCGCAAAATATACTACAAAAATCAAACTAAATAGAAATGCAATAGAATGATGAAAGAACAGAGCAGGACGTAAGCTAAATAACAATACAAAGTATGAGTATTAGCACCGTTAAAATGAATGTCAAAGCAAAAAGATACATTGCAGACATAGAGAAAATTCTAATTTTTATGTGTATTTTAAATGCATTTGAAATTCTGGGATATACAAAACCGACATACATGACTGTAGTATCAATCGGAACAATGGAATTAATATCTCAGCCTTTCAAGTTTGTAATAACAATATTAAATGATTATGGATAAAAAATAATCAAGAGAATTTAGCGAATATTTGAACTAAATAGCGTTGCTGTCGCTTTTGCTGCATATCTCCGAAATTATGTAGTTTGGACATTGTGCGGATGTCTCTCGTCTAGGGACTTTAATAGCAGTAATACGTATGATTTGTATTGTTTTCGCGGCCCATGATATGCGGTTATCGTATCATGACATGATCTTACCGTCAATAGCTGAACTCAATACACCATTGTGGATTGCGGTGTAAAACTTGTAGGTAATTTACTTTAATAACACTTTTTTTTCTATACGAAGTAATAAAAAGCGAGAATATAGATAGATAAATTAAAAGGTTCGAAATTCATTTTAAATTTTGAATCATTCCTGAACTAAAATCACGAAAAATATGTACTGTGAAATTTTTCGTGAATGTTACCATTCCGATCTTTATGAAATTAACGAATTAATAGATTTACGCCCAGAATATATCAAATCATGCTACTGCACTACAAAATAATAGAGATATTTTTTATTTTTCTGAGACATAACTTGTATGCATAAGTTATAAATCATAACACGTTTCATATCTTACGTTTGTTTTTTTAAATTTCAATCGAATATGTTAATGTCACGTCCAATAGTATTATTATTATAAATCAACAAACTATATAAACAGCTAAGCTTACACTAAAGCTGGGGAGAGGAATTTAGTGAATTTGGTAATTTTGGTTTAAACTTCTTTATTTTTGGACCAATTCTTTATAGAATCGATATTTACCAAAGCCATAGCTTTCTAAAGCAAATTCAGTAATCAAATTTATGTAAGTGACCGCCATTTTGAACATTTTTGTTTTAGGCCGATCGTTTCCAAAATCGATATTTACGGAATCCTGAGTTTTTTAAACTCAATTCAGTGATCAAATTTGATAAGAATAGCCGGAATTATAAACTTTCTAATTTTTAATTGCATCCTTTTCAAAATCGATATTCATGGAATCCTACCTTATAAATACTCGCGAAATTCAAAAATTGTTTAGTGATATAGATATAGTTCATCCAAAGTTTATTTGGACTTACGTCATTCGTGACGTCACATTCGTACCGCAATAAATTTAGTCAAATAGAAAGTTCTTTAAAGGTAATTTAGTGATTCTTAATGCCCTTAGGTTATTTAATTAAGCGTCGCTGTGAGCGTGTTTTCAATTACAGTCAGTTCATGCCATTACTCATCAGTCAAATTGATATTTTCTATGTAGCGCGTTTTTCTTTGTATTTTTGTTATTTATTTCCATTATCGCATTTAAAAACTATTCTTTTTAGAACAAATATTTGACTACATTAGGATTTATCATGTGTAAAAATATTGTGTGCATTGGAGCAAGTGACAGCAGAATGCCGGAGCAACTGTACAACCACCCGGAAAGAGACATTGATATGTATATATCTGTCAAAATTATACAAATCAACTATTACGCTAGTTACCATTACTTATATTGATAAAAATAAGTATTTTAAAAATATTTGACATTAAAATGAATAAATAGAGGTAATAAGTATTGGTAACTAAAGGTAATTTTTTCAGTCCCACGTTTTTTAAATGACAAATATCAGCTTACTTTTTAAGTGTATAATGTACATAATCTAACTGTCAAAATAAGTATACATAACCAATATTGATATCAAAACACATTTGGCATTGGTGCTGGAACATGACGTCGCTTGTATTACTGACGAAAGTCCAAATAAACTTTATAGCTTTTTAGATGAATTATATATTATATGAGTATACGTTTCTTCTTTCCTTATATCCATAGTTATATCCGCTATAAGGCATAACGTCACAAGTTTGCTTCTTCGGCGACAAGTTTAACAAGTAAAATGCTATCAATGTGAATGCAAGGTACAGTTTGTAGATTAAGTAATGTCTTCCCCTCTGAAGCACTTATCAAACTTTGTTCCGCTCACGCCAATTCGATCGTTTTCGTGGGTCGGGCTGTTCTGAATACCCAACTATACATCTCATGGACATTTGCGAAAACGTCTGAACGGGCATAAGCGGAAGAAAGTTTGATAAATGCTTGAAAGTAGAACACATTACTTAACCCATAAACTGTACATCAAGTAAAATTTCTTACGGTCGTTAACAATATTAGTATTATGAGAACTGTAAATAATTCCAGAAATATTATTTTATAATACTCGTATAACAGATTTACCTACTTCTTTTGTAGAAAAAAGATGTATTTAGAGTAAAGTTAATCTTATGTATTCATATAATATATGGATATATTGTCCTATGAAAATATGTGCGGATTTTTATCCAAACAAAAGTAAATTCTAAGTAATCTGTAGATCTTTTCGTATTTCGAAGGTTGTTATTTCTTACAGGTACAAATACCTGTAAGTATTCCCCGTATTATAAAGAAATTTACATATTTTCCGTTTCTTATATGAATCTGACCTTGAACAATTCCATACATCCCTGTTATATCAATATTTAAATACATTTCTATACATTTACCAGAAGATTTTCTGCGACAGCTGAGACATCTCTTATTTAAAAGAAATAACTGCAGGCTGAGTTTACAATTTTATAATATTGTATGTATGGACATTTACGCGCCTCGAATCTTTGCAACCACCCGAGGTCCGTTTCAGTTTGCCATCCCCTCCAGGCAGCCTCCTCTTAAAAATATCTAATGGCGCGCATATTGGAGTCGGGAGAGATGCAAAACTAGAAAGCAAAGCTATCAGCTTAAACGGGCTCCTCCTCTATTTTCCAGGCTGAAGTAATTGACATCCAGATTTGCGCGGTGCCAAGCCACTGCGCGATCAGAGACAACGAAATAGCTAACATGTTAGCAAAAGGTGCTAGTGAAAGACCATTTACAGGTATAGAATTAACGTGTGGGAGTTCGTATATCATCAAAACTTTTTTCATATCTTAACTCGCTGCTAGGCACCGTTTCTATTGGAATAAACTTGCCGGTGGAAGACATTGTGAAACTCTCGAGATTTGTCCAAATAGAAGATTCCGCAAGACCGCCTTTAAGAGTAGACTAGGTTATAGCCTATGTAGGAGTAAGTTTTTAATACCAAGGATATATTTTTATTGATGGAACAAATTGATAACGTACGTATACTAGAGATACTCAACCGTCCAGTTACTTTCGTTCGAGCGGTTACTTAAACGATCCTTTCAATGTCCATGTATTCAGAACAGCTATTTCAATATAAGCTACGCGATACGTAGCACAAGTAGCTCCGTAATATTCCCAATTTCAATGATGCCTAAGTTAAGACACAGTAAAGTTAAACTATAGATAACAGAATCAACAAAGAAATATAATGCATTCCTAAACTATGTTTAGATAGTTCGACCGAATTGGGATTTTTATTTTATTATTAATCAATGGCTTCGTGTTTAGTTCTTAAAAACATGATTTTTTCCAAACTTCCAAACGAATTTCCTTGGACAAAGGTGAGAAGAAACCAGAAAAAGTCATTATCATCTTGTGAAAGTTTTGCAATTGTAGAGCATATTCTGTCAAGGTTAGGATTCATACAGAGACATGTATTCGGAGTAAAGATTAAATAGAACAGGTTTGTATACAAAATACTCCCTACAACACTAATTCCATTAATTTAACGTCGATAGCCGGGGTGGTAAGGCGGCTGACTATCGTTGTGGCAGAACGATAGGAGCCGGGCTTCAATTCTCTAGAGGGACGGTGACATTTTTTCAGAGGGTTGAAATCCGGATCGACTTACCATTCGCTGTTGGGAGCAAAGTGATTAACAGCGCGGCATTATAAAAGACGATATGATGCCGTCACAAAGCTATTTGAACACAATTTACACACACAAAACTACAACATGAGAGTTACAGTGATAGTTAGACAAGTAATACAGTTTACAGAGTCACTGCAACTAAGCACCCACCACACATAAAAAAATACAAACTATTAAGGCGATTTTTAGAGCAATATGTTACCTCCAATATTGTAACTAGAAATTAAACACATATCAATACAAAATTATATATTTTATTTCAGTAAAAAAATATTGAACAATAAACAACTGAACTAGATATATTTGTATAAATCTAAAATAAATAATAATTCGATAAAAGTTCATGAAAGTAATAATCTTTCTTTAAAGTTTTACCCTTCGAGGAGGAGAATCTAATAAAGATCTGCTATATTTTTGTTTCTTTGGTGGTGGTTCAAAATTATGTGGGTGATGTGTATCAGTATCGTTAGTACACTTATTAGTTGAAGTACCGTTTAGATAACCACCAGTTTCAATTTCATCTACCAAGGCATTAAGAGCAAGATCATCTGCGTCTTCGATACAAATTATTTTATCATTATCAGTTATTTCTAGTATATCTGCATTTTTACATGTAGACTTTTCAGACGCAGTAGTTGCTGTAATTGGTTTACCCGCTAATTTTGTATTATCGTCATCCTCTGTATCAATAGGATCAAATTCTTCATAATCATATGTATACTTTCCTATGTGCTCTCTAATTTTTTTGTAATTTATTACTGCTTTAATTTCTTCCAAAGTAACTTCATCAGAACATCGCTGTTTAACTATCAAGAAAATGTTATCTAAAAAATAGAAAATTTTTCATAAAGGGATTATATTTAATGGAAGTATGTAAGTAATAAAATTCTTTAATATAAACACTTTTCATAGACTTTGTATGCGGGAGTTTTGACTAATTATGTATTTACTTTTACTTTCTGAGTGGTAAATGCACTCAAAAAACAATACTAAATTTTCAAAAAGAACTACTTCTTCTATAGTATACATAGGAATTTTTTTCTATACAAACGTTGCCTGTCTTGCGCTATGTAGCCATCTCCAATTTTAGCTGGTCATTCATAATCTGGCATTTAAATGTTTTCTTGCTATGTTAATATATTTTGTATATTTTTATTGAAATAAACTATCCATAGCATGTCCGTTTTATGCCAATTTGTAATTATAATTTACAATAACTTATAATTACACAAAGTTATAGTTTTGAATAGGAACTATTAACGAGAATAATGTCGGTTGACTTTTAATGCATAACCTAATGTGAAATGTAAACAAGAGATTTGGCGACACTGCGTGACGCGAACATGACGTGTATTGATGATGTGCCTCGTCTGTTATCGTAAACAGACTATATTTGTAAATTGTGATACGCATTCTAAATATTTAGAGAAACTAAAGTAAGTTCTAAGTACAACTCCTATACAAATCACGCCTAGTAGCTGTAACTAGAAACTTACAAACTTGTATTTTGAGCATTTCAATTTTCAAATTAATAATACATTGTTTACTTGCCTTCAGTAAGTGGTATATTTTGTAAAATTTTCATAATTGTATTTCTAACAGAAGTGGACACATTTAAATCTTTTAACCTTATTGGAAATCCAAATTTCATAGCGTGTGTTAAGTGTGAAATTACAGTAGTAGTAGCAAGTTTTCTACAAAATAAATAATAATTAGCAATTTAAACACTGACGCGGTAATCATACCACCTTTCACCAGCAATCTCCTCGACTGTTTTACCACTTTTAAACATACTATATGTAATTTCAATACTTGGAGTCAATTTTGTATCATCAATTGGAAATTCATTTAAGATATCCTTAATTGATTTCCTTTCTGCAGGAGGACACAATTGTCGAATAACCTGAACGAACTCTTCTCCGAATTTATTAATTTTAGCTTCTGTGAAGCCATCCACTGGAAAAAAGCATTTTGTACACATTTTAAATATGTAGAACATAATTAGTAATGAGCTAACATTTTAATTGTTTTAAGGCATCAACGCTGCGAGGTCTTAACTGTGCTAAATTCATTAATATTTCATTAGAGGCTATCATATACGGCATACAATCCAAGCAAAATGCTAAATCTGTTCGCTTCGCCAATAACTTTCTATAAATTTTCATCCTTTCTTCTTTCTGTGTGTCGCCTTCGACATCTGTTTCAGTTTTATTTCGTGAGATCTTTTCAATTGGAATATTAGAAACATTATTTGTTTTTACGTAAGGTATACTATTCGTAGTAGGTTTATAGCTGCAAAAGAAGTTCGTAAATCATAAATATAATTCTGTGAATTAATTAACATAATAAACGATTCATAAATATATACACACGGTTTTTTCTTCAATAACACTCGAAGATCAGGTGGCGGTTCTACCAATATCTTAGCTCTTCTAGATTCATTTGTTACATCCTTAAGAAACTGTTTACCTTTTTCGCAGAGATATGTTGCACAGTAAGAAAACGTAGGTTTCTTAACTGTCTGTTTTGAGAAATATTTTTCCAACTCCAATATCCTAGCTAGAAACTTATTTAAATCTTCAGAAAACTAACGTAAAACATAATTACCTATGCACTTCCACCAATTATCACTTTTGTGTTTTCCTGAACCGTGTAGCGGATGACTTTGAAATTTTGTCGACATTCTTGAGCTCTTAGATCCCCTGAGAAACATTATATAACTATTTAAGCCAAAGCCATCTCCCATAACATTCATTGACGTTAAAAGCATATGAGCGTAATCTGTCAAATCTATTAAACCATTTGAGTCAACTTCTTCGTACTCTACAGGAGTATGCTTCAATCTATAACATTTTATAAATACATATTAAATTCATGCCGTTATACAATATGCATAAAACTGGTTAAACACAAACGTAACTACAAATTCAACATATAATTGTCGGTGCAATTTAAATTGTGAACTAGAGGTTACCGGTCAATTCAATAGTTAACACTATACAATTAAATTCACCGTGAACTTTGGAAAGAAACCGCCGTTTCTGAATATATAGGTGCGCCGCACAAAATTAGAACAACTAGAGCATGATGTATACAAGGAAGACATACATAGACCGATAAGAACCTACATGTTATGTTTTACCGTCATCCCCCATAGAAGACAGTTCTCAATAGCATGCTTACGCGTAGCGCAACTCTCAGCGGAACCTCAGAATACCTAGAATTGAAACAACATATCAAGGCAATTCTGCGAAAGAACGGATACAAAAAGCCGAAGATAACTAAAACCCTTGTTTATATATGTATATTATAGTTATTCAACCGTTTGGTAGTTCGCGAGGGTAATTGATAGGGGGCGCATTGGGTAATGTGTTGCCATTCATAAATAATAATTGAGTAGCCAATAGGCGTGTTTTATGGTGATATCAGAGATTGGGGTAGATCATGATCTCATATTAGATAGAATGATGAAATTAGTTATACAATAAAATAGTATATTTTTGTCGTTTTTGTTTTTTTTATTTAGTTTTACTTAGCATCTGAAAGAAGAGATTAGATTAAATTAATTGTGAAATACATACTGTAACTACATAACCTATTGCAGTCGTTGGTATTTAAGGCAGTAAACATAACCTAATAACTAATATCGAAAGAAAGCTAAAAATGAGCCTGGAAATAAAAATACAAAATATGATAGAAAGCTACGCCCATTTTCATTAATAACCCATAGTAGCAAATTTACAGGTTGGAGGGCAGCACTGTCCAATAACCACTAACTATAATATATATAAATAAGGCTAAAACTATCAAAACTTAGTAGTAGTTAAGTAACAGATACGGATTTTTATTTGAGAAAAGTCAAAAATATAATTTTGGAAAGTAATTTATATAATACATATACTTTATTAGAAGAAGTTCAATAAGTTAAAGGAGGGATAAATTGGAGGAAAGGAATAAAAACATCGCAATACTAAAAACAACCGAATGAGCTACTAATCGTCGATTCCTGTTACACAACAAAACCCAATCTCATACTTACTTCTTAGTACAATTATATATATATATATATATTAGGTTATACGTTCCTCTCGGAACTGGAACCGCTCAAGAGAGCTCTTCAGACCCCAATCGTTTTTAAAGCGGTGGGTCACTCCGCTTCTCATTTTCTTCGTACTTTCTATCTATAGGCTGCTATGATTCTTTGCTTCATCCGCGACTTTTTTCCATTCTTTTCTGTCCTTCATCTTGTCTCTCCATCCGGTTACGCCCATCTTTTGTAAATCACTCAGTACTTGATCTTCCCATCTGGTTTTTGGTCTTCCTCTGGGCCTGGAATCTTTCGGTTTCCAATTGATTATCCTTCTTATTATTGTCTCTTTGTTTTTTCTATTTATATGTCCATACCATCTTATTCGTTTTGATTTTATTATTCTTACTATATCTTCTCCGTCTAGGAGTTTCACTACCTCGAAGTTCATCAGTCTTCTATACTGTTCGTCGCCTTCTTTCTTGGGGCCGAATATTTTTCTAATTATTTTTCGCTCAAACACTTTTAACTGTTCTTCTTCCTTATTCGTTAAACACATTGCTTCAGCTGCATAAACTACCACAGGTCTTATTGCAGTTTTATATAGCCTTAATTTCGTCGTCTTGCTTATAATTTTGCTTTTCATGATGTCCCTATATTTGTAATACGCGTTGTAACCAGACTGAATTCTTTGCATAATTTCCATACGTCTGTCATTTCTATTGTTTATCATGATTCGAGGTATTTGAAAGCTTTCACTTCTTCATATTCTTCTTCCCCTATTTTGATCTTTAAATGTGTCTCTTCTCTGTTTGTCCTGCTTATTTTCATGTATTTTGTTTTCTGCTGGTTAACCTCTAGTCCTCTTTTTCTTGCTTCATATAATAACTTTGTTGTCGTTTTTTCAAGACTTTTCCTATTCCTCGATATGACCGCGATGTCATCTGCGTATGCTATTATTTGAACAGATTTTGCTATTATATTTCCCGTTGCCTTACTTCCTTTTATTGCTCCTTCCATAGCAATATTGAACAATGTCGCTGATAGTCCATCCCCCTGTCTCACACCTTTTGTTACTTCTATTGTCTCTGTTATCCCTTCATGTGTAAGTACTGCTGCCTTTGATCCTTCTATCGTCATTTTGATCAGTCTTATTAGTTTTTCAGGTATTCCTTGTGTTCTTGCGTCTTTTGCTATCATGCTTCTCTTCAAACTATCAAAGGCTTCCCTGAAGTCTATGAATATTATATGCAACTCGATGTCATTTTCGTAGCATTTTTCAATCACTTGTGTTAATACATGTATAGCATCTATTGTTGACTTTTCTTTTCTAAATCCGTTCTGATGTTCTCCTAATAAACTTTCTGAATATGGTTTCAATCTTTTTAAAATTAGTGTTGTTAATATTTTGTACGCAGTGTTCAGCAACGTTATTCGTCGATAGTTTTGAGAGTTTGTTAGGTCTCCTTTTTATTTGAGAAAAGTCAAAAATATAATTTTGGAAAGTAATTTATATAATACATATACTTTATTAGAAGAAGTTCAATAAGTTAAAGGAGGGATAAATTGGAGGAAAGGAATAAAAACATCGCAATACTAAAAACAACCGAATGAGCTACTAATCGTCGATTCCTGTTACACAACAAAACCCAATCTCATACTTACTTCTTAGTACAATTATCACAACATTTTAACACTGGCTGTGAATTTCTATTGGAAGTATCTTCAAAATGTTGTAGTATAAACTGCCTTCTACAACCAGTTGTCTCTAAATATTTCCAAAAGAATCGTGTCATAGCCTCCTTTTGTTCCTTAGTTTTTTCGGTGGCATATCCAAATTCCCGCAGTGATCTACACGAAATAAACAAATATTAGCAGTATATTAGACAGTATGAAGTACGTAATATGCCTTAATATCTCCAAATCAGCATTACTATAAAATATTGTACATTGTGATGGTTGTCCGTCACGACCAGCACGACCAACTTCCTGATAATAACTTTCCATATCCCTAGCAGCGCCATAATGCACAACATTTCGAACATCGGGTTTATCTATACCCATCCCAAACGCAACAGTAGCAATAATTACTGATACTTTATCTCGAACGAAATTTTCATGAACATCCTTTCGTTGTTTTATAGTTAATCCGGCATGATAGATTAAACATTTTATTCCTTCTCCTATCAAAGTAAGCTTGATAAATGTGCATTACAATATAAATGAAATAATATACTTTGTAAAAGATCTGCTACATGTTCAGTTTGTTTTCTCGTGATACAGTATATAATTGTTGGTCCAGAGAAAACCCACTCGCCATGCTGTTTGATCATTGCATTTCGTAGATCCCCTATGACGCCGTTATTTTCTTTCAAATATACAGACAAATATAAATTCGGCCTATCGAATCCTGAATATATAATTTGGGGATCTCTGTAACATTATAAGATATATTACTTATTTATATTCGTACTACTGGTACGAATATAAAAAAAATCATAAAATATTTACATATGTTTTAATTAAAAAATCTGCTATCCTTTCATGTTTTCTGTTCGATTAATACATGACGTATATAATTCCTGTTGTTTGTACCAGTTACTTCGGTTATGATTATTCCCACATTAACGATACTGAACAATGGATTTCATTAGCTCTATATTAATGCTGGCCCCCATTTCGTCTAGTGCTAGGTTTTGAAAGCGACAAAGTGAGGAGCAGCATTAACTTGTAATACTGAGACAATTCTAAGACTATTTTGTTTAATAAACCTTGCCTCTAAAACCAGCGTTTGTTTAATTCATTTTCTATAAAAAAAATGTCAGACGTTGTTTGTAACAGTCGATAAACAACTTCGGTTTAAAAAAAATAGTGTATGTATAGATTGGAAATTATAGGTGTATACTCATTTATGAATTATGTTCAGAAAAAAAAAATTCAAACTTTTTAATCAGAAAATATAGGTAAAGCTTATTAGATGAAATAGTCTCAGCAATACAAATCAATAATAAAAATTAAGTAACTGTATTTGAAATAAGGAACTTGATAGAGACAACCGAGACGCGCAAAGTTTCCTCCCGATAATTGAATTGGTCCGCTGTAATAGAAGGTACAACGACTCTCCACGCACGAATTTTCAAATCAAGCGTATATATTTTGTTTTTATGTAACAAAATAGTTAAAATCTAAAAATGTCTTTGAAAAGTGTTGTCACGTAGGAGTAAACGAGACAAATGAAATTTTACATACGCACAGCTGATATTGTGTAGTTACACATTTGAAGTTCTTCTCTGTAACATTATACAGGGTGTTTAAAAACTTAGTTGCTTATAATTAACTTCAACCGGCGGAAAGTAGATTCTTTTAAACGGAAAGGTATATATTTTATTAGATATTCTAATTTTACAAAAGATTCTCTTTTAATCCGTCTTACGTGTCCCTATACCTAAAATGGAAGGTGAATAAGTTATAACGATATACTTAATCTTCGTATCTGAAATGCTGAGATATGTCAATTTACTGAAGCAAGGGTGCTTAGCTCATTTGTTTTACATAGTTATTTGCCACTTATTTTGACATCGGTTATTTTAGTTGTTCTTGCGTACACTGAGAGAAATAGATGTGCACCAGTACAATAATTAGGGTAAATAATGCGAGAATTTACTACAACAACAAAAAACTTATTAGGTGTGTTTGATTTGGACATTTGGGTCTGTGGGGCACTCTCCCCTCTCCCCCTCCCCACCCCACCTCCGTGGGTTTCAATTTCAAAAATTTTCCCCGGACACCCCTCTACCCGGGGCGGTATTCCATACCCCCTGGTTTTGCCCCCCCCCTCCTAAATTTTTTTCTGGATCTGCCGCTGCGTACGTTCACAGAGAAAGAATTTATTCAACAGTTTAGAATAAACTGTTGAAAAAAGTAAGATCGGTATCGGTCACTTTTTTTCCTTAATTGCGAATAACTCAGAAAGAATGGTATTTAGGTATAGGGTATGATACATGAAATATGTGTAAAATTTAACGTAGAAGCTGAATTTGTAACTTATTTTATAGCATGCTAAGTGATATTTATTCAAAAATATGTTTACGTGATAGTTCATATTCAACCGTATCCAACTGCAAAATTTTGTTTTAAAACTCTGTTCAGTTTGTATAGTACTTTTAATAGGCCATTCTCACCAATCACCCTGTATGTATTACAGTGCCAAATCCCTCACTTTATTTAATGTATTGATTTGTTGAACATAGCGTATATGTTCACCCACCTTAGTTTATTACTCTAGTATTCTATAAGCTAAGAGCAAGACAAAATTTCATGAAAGTTCATTTACAGTTTATTAGAAGTGGTTTGAATCTGTAAAAACAAATTGTGATAAATTACAGTTGTCTCTAATCTATTGCAAAAAAATGTTTTATCATCAACAAATTTTCTCTTAACCCTTCTACCTACCAATATCTTTAAAAGATGACTCCATAATTTTTAAATTTGTTTCTAAATATTGTAACTAATAATTGCAATAGACTGTCTACAAAATATTTTTATTTCTTTATTTGCCACCATTTGCGAATGATAAGTATAACATAGAAATAACATTGTTTAGATCTATGAATACAGAAATTAGCCCAAAGTAATAATAAAAAATAATATATACATTTTTTTAATTGACATTCACTCAGCTGAAGGTTGAAACTTGAAAGTAGTTTATAAGTAAAGGCAAATTCATGTTAGATCTTTATATATTAATTTAATGAATTAACTAAATTAAATTATAAATTTATATAATAAATAAAATTATCATGCCCTAGTGAAGGTTTAATGATTGTGGTTTCTTAAGACTATAATGAAGTTTTTCAACGAGTATTTTAATATTTTTATTAAATTTGTATTTGAGCCTATATGCTAATTGATACATTCTACAAAGGTTACACTTACCTTAGTTGCAAACTAGAAATGATATCTTTCCTAACTCTAGTCGTTGCAGTAGCTGTAACAGCAAGAATCGGTACATATGGTAAAATACTCCTGACTTTAGACAGCTCCCTATACTGATGACGAAAGTCATGACCCCATGAGCTTATACAATGGGCTTCATCGATAGCAACAAGCATGACATTTAACGTTTTATCCATGTCGATTAATAAATTTCTTCCAAACTCACCGCAACAAAATTCTGGTGTTACATATATTATGCTATATTTATTATCAAATATATCTTCAATTACTTTCTTTTGCTGTGTTTGTGCTGTTCCCAACAAACATGCCGGAATATTAGCTACAGTTAAAGACAAAACTTGGTCCTCCATAAGGGATATTAAAGGTGATATTACAATTGTCACGCCACCACAATAGACAGATGGAAATTGATAACAAAGAGACTTTCCATAACCTGTCGCCATAATCGCACAATTATCTCTTCTATCATTTATGATGGAGCTAATAATCTTCCATTGCATTGGTCGAAACTCTTTGTGTCCAAATATTTTAAATAATACATCTAGATGTTCCTTATGCGGTGGCTCTATTCCATCTACTGCTTTGAATTGATCTATTAATTCTTTTTCATCGTTATCATTGAATGACTAAAAATTGAAATAAAAAATTACATAATTGGTTACAACTGGAAATTAGCTTACATTTGATAAATCGTCCATTGATGTTTCCATAATTGTGTATGTATACGGTAAATTATATTGTTAATATTTATCTTACAACGAACAAGATGACACAAACAATAACCTATAAAAATTAATTGTAGTTTCTACATAATTATGTACTTAACTTCACTCAACAGATTTCCTGGTATTTCGTACTTACTAAAATTCAGAAATATAAAATATTAATATATTATTATTACGACGGTTTTACTTCATAAGATTTATAACAAAAAAATTACGAACACTTATAACTCCACTATAACATTAAAAAAAAAACAATAAAATTCATGTAGACACCGCGAACATGCGCACATGCACGCCTATCTACCAATTTTGACACAAAAAATATACCCACAATTTAGTTGCCATTGGCACACCATTTACTGCATTCAGTGAGTTTAATGAAGGGTCCAACCTGTTATTTCCAAATAACAGTTGCAACTGTTGCTGTTATAACTGTTATTTCCGTAATTTTTTTACGCATAATGAGGTCTTTTTGATAAAATATCCAGTAATCATATATTAATTGCCGGGAATACATTCCGAGAAACAAAAAGAATGAAATAATGTTCTCCAAAAGTGGACGACTAATTTCTGACCGTAGAAACCGTATATCCAGTTCCAAAGTTAAGCAAATTTTGTTTATAAATCTAAATGGAAATTTCCAAGAATTAAAAAATGTAGTAATCTATCTTATTTTCGTAGATTTTTGAAATATTATTTATTTTTAATAGTTATAATTTATCTATTCCTCTGTTATTCTGTTTTTAATAGTTTATATCGATAAAAAATCGCTTTGAAGAGTATTAGTTTTAAGGGTTTTAATTTTTAATTATTTTAATATAAAATATTAAAATACCCGTTGAAAAATTTCATTATAGTCTTAAGAAACCACAATTATTAAACCTTCACTAGGGCATGATAATTTTATTTATTATATAAATTTATAATTTATATTATGTGGGTCGCTATTAATCTACGCTGTTACAACAGACTTGTTTTTAATTTAGGTATGTAACAGCGAAAACGGAAAACCTGTTGCGCGCACCGCCGCAGCGTTTTTATATAGAGTTGTAATACGAGAGACATGAGCAACAGAGCAACATAAAGCAGTCGCCGTTATTTTTGCACGAAACGACGCTGTTAAGAGGGTCGTCTACCAGCTGATTATTTTACAGCGGTGCCATATCTACATAATTCTATAAATCGTTTGCTTGATTTTATTTCAATATAAGTTGAAAATTGGGCTTCATACACATATTTCTACAAATGTTTTACATCTACATATACAATTTTGTCTATTAATATTCGGTATTAACTTCACAATCTCTTTTCCCGTTACAGGCCGTTACCTTGATACGAGAATCGAGATTACACTATTAATTTTTAGATTTAATTACTGAAATTTGCTATGAGCATTCAAAATACGTCTACACATGCGTGTATCAAGCCCGATTTTAAAATACGTTTTAAATAAATTATAAAAACATTATATTATGAAAAAATTTCACTGTGGCAACATCGCCAACTGTCAAACGGTAGTCGGGCCTCAATTCTCATTGTTAATCGATTACTCATATAACAGCAACGGAAAGTTGCGCTATTTTATTATTTTTCTTCAACCTCTGTTATTGTTGTAGAAGCATAACAGTTGCACACTGTTATGAGTCAGTTGCAAAATAAGATATAGTTAAATAACAACCCATCACTAAGTGAGTTACGGCGCCGCTAGCGCTAAGATCCGATAGTTCTAGCAGCGTACAAAATCAGACCGGTAAATCTAGCTGCTAGCCTTAGCGGTCGCTATGTTTGTTTGTACTGAAATTAATTTTCAAATTAAACAAATGAAGCCTAGACGAATTAATTTATTTGATTGATTGCGAAATCCTTCCTCCAATGACTTTAGAAATAATTAGCGACGTTAATCATCCTATACTAAGAACTATATGTTATCGGATTTGTGGGTAAACATTTAACAAAAGTGGAA
Organism: Holotrichia oblita; assembly: GCA_023690525.1. Lineage (NCBI taxonomy): Eukaryota > Metazoa > Arthropoda > Insecta > Coleoptera > Scarabaeidae > Holotrichia > Holotrichia oblita. Next base: position 99,632,048 of record CM043019.1, read on the forward strand.
GCAAATGTACAAATCAGAAGTCTAAAACTATAAAATACGTTATCATCTCAAATAAATGAAAATAATCTGCTACAGAAATTCTTCTGTAATAGTTGGATAAAACATTGTAGATGGCGTTAATAAGATACACATGGTTAGTATTGGAGTTTCCCATTTCTACGTTTTCTCCAGCCATTTGATTATTCACGCTTGTTCCTCAGGTGCAGCTATTTGCGTTTTATGCGTTGTTGAAGGCTTCTCGATGATCATGCTGTCAGCTCCTTCAGAAGGTTTCTAATGGCTGATGTTGTCTTGACTGGTGATAGGTATAATGGCGATCCCATTGATCCACCACTCTTCTATTCATACCAGTTTTCATTTCATGATAAATATGTTGAGCTCAAGCAGTCTTGCCAATTCTATCTCTTCGTAATTCTTCTGGTACTAACTGTTTGATAAGTTCGAGTGTTTCGTCCAGTAAGACGAAACGTCTATTACGACAGAACGGTTACAAAACCAAAGACATACGACAAAAATGAAAAGAGAAGAAGAAGAGGGATGTAGGTCAACAAAAATCAACGAGATGTGCGTATCTACCACACATCGCTGGAATAACCGATAGATTAAATAAAGCATTAGAAAAGAAGAATATTACCACGAGAACTTAGAGCAGTTACTCCGACCAAATAAAAATCAACTACCTAAGCTACACATCAAATAAGGCATACACGAACTTGAATGCATTTACGGAAAAAATTACATCGGACAGACAGGAATGAGTATCCGGCGCTGAACTAAGGAACACCAACGGAATATCCAATGTGGATTTACGGAAATATCTGTAGTAGCTGAGCACCTATTTCAAGACGGGGACCACCGCATTAATTATGACAACGTTAAAGTCTTAGTCACAACTACGCAATATCATCAATCACTATTGCTTCGTGTTGGCGTTGATACCCGTCATTTACAAATGATCCAGGGAGCAATTAAAGTTCATCATAGTGGGTTCTTTAGAAAAGATCAATTCTCCGCGATGTAAATCTGGTACACTATACCTACATTATGCATCAAGAATCTGCATCAAACACAAATGAAATACAATCGGTATAAATAATATCCGATGAATACCATTAGCATAATAGAAAATCATTCTTCGCAAACCTTTAGTGAACGGGAACTTAATCTTTTGAATAAAGGATTAAAATTTGGTTTGCAGACTCCTGAATCGAATGTTGAGTGGGTTATTGCCGGGATAGAATCCTCTATCCAGCGGTTTCCTGAGCCCACAATGCAGTTTGTTAGGGAGGCCTGCACACATACTATTTCAAAAAATTTGAAATCCTATAAATCACCTCAGAAATCCGAAAACATTAAAATCATTAAAACTTTCCGGGAAAAAGATGTTTTTATTTGAAAGCTGACAAAGGGAACAAGGTTGTTATTTTAGATAAAGAGGACTACTATGATCGGGATAATGACCTGTTGAGTAGTGGCCCTTATAAGTCAATTTCAAAAAATCCTTTACCGAAAATGATTAGAGACGTCAACAATGTGTTTAAAACTTGTAACAACCTTGTTACTGCCGATGTTAGACGTAAGCTACATGTTTCCAATCCTGTTGTCCCTAAATTATATTGTTTACCTAAAATCCACAAACCTGGCAAGTCGGTAAGGCCAATTGTTTCGGCAATTGACGCACCGACTTATAAGGTTTCCAGATGGCTGACCAATGAATTTAATAATTTGCCAATACAGCAACCTAGTTTTGCAGTAAAAAATTCGTTAGAATTTATTAAAGAAATACAAAATATTCAGTTGCTGGAGGGTGAAATATTGATTTCATTTGATGTTAGTTCTCTCTTTCCTAGTGTACCGATTCCAGACACCTTGACATACCTCGAGGACTTGTTGCTTCAAAATAGTTTGAGTCAACAATGTATCCAGGAATATATTCGCTTAACTGACATCTGTATGAAACAGAACATTTTTCAATTCAACGGGGGTTTTTATGAACAGCTGGAAGGAACGGCAATGGGTAACTCCTTGTCGCCCTTTTTGGCTAACCTTTTCATGAGCCGTTTTGAAAAGGACTTAGAATCTGAGAGCGAATACTTTCCTAGGGTATGGTTGAGGTATGTGGATGATATTTTCGCTATATTTGACACTAAAAAAATGTAATATTGACGATTTTCTCAATAGATTAAATAATCGCTTCGAAACCATAAAGTTCACTTGTGAAAGAGAAGAAAACGGTCAGCTACCCTTTCTAGATACTTTAGTAATTAGAAATAACAATAGATTAGAGTTTGACGTGTATAGAAAGGAAACCAGTACACTTCGCTACATTCCTTCAGACTCCCATCATTGTGTTCAACACAAAATGGCAACCCTGAATTTTTTGGTGCACAGACTTCTCACTTTTCCCTTGAACAAGGCGAGGTATGAGAAAGAGCTTAAAATTATAAAAGATGCGGCCAAGTGTAATGGTTTCCAGCCTCAGCATATCTATAAGTTAATTAGGAAGTTTAATTATAAAACTGTGAAAGAATCTACGACTTTTCGAGAGGATGTTAAAGCTTCACCCGTTGTGACCCTCCCTTACGCTCCCTTTATCACTAAAGGTTTGAGTAAAATCTTCAAAGAGCTAGATCTCAGAATAGTTTACGAAGTCTCATCGGTAACCCTAAAGATAAAATACAACCTCTAGAAAAGTCAGGTATTTACGAAATCAATTGTAAAGATTGTAATCAAAAATATATTGGGCAAACTAGGAGAGCAGCCTCAACTAGATTCAAAGAGCATATGGCTCATCTTAGATTTAATAGAATTGAGAAATCGAGCGTTGCCCAACACATTTTTGAAACAGATCACAACATCGATCATACGAATGTTAAATTAATTAGACAAATAAACAATTGTAAGTTTCTAAATGTTTTCGAAAGTTTAGAAATATATAAAAATAAGTCATGTGTAATGAACTGTGACAATGGACCTATACCGTATTCGCACATTGTTTTCGTTAATCGGAAATTAATGATGCGTATCGGATTGACCGTGCATAACATTTAGGTTACCTGTTTTTGTAGATTTTATTTTAATTTAGTTTTATTATCGCCTTGATAATGACAGCATTGCTGTTGAAACGCGTCGGTGTTTTAGTTAAAACTTGTTTGGTGTTCAGTGCATGGGTTAAAGTGTTTAGTGATAAATAATATATCAATTTTACCTGTATCATCAACTGTTATTGTCCCTTCATCCAATACTTTGCACTATTCACCATTAGCCTTTTAGTACAAAACATTTGGGTGTTTCGCTAGCATACCAAGCTAACATAAAAGGAGGTGTAGATGCTGATGCTGTCGATAGGTCGAGCATAAGGTAAGCCTAGCTGATTAGATTTGTCGGAACGGAAGTAAATTCTTTAGTATAATTTTACGTTGTGTAGCTTTCGAGGTGAAAATCCGAAAACTACCTTAGGTCAGATATTTGAATCTAAGTCGCAAGAAAGATCCATGTTTGTATCTAAACTTTCGTAATTTATTTATTTTATATTTATTGATAACTTTATCAGATGAATTATGTTATATGTTATTTATCAAAATGAAATGCATCCCTTCATTCCAGAAAGATGTTACATTAAATAAAATCGGTTGTTTGTTCCTATTTGGGTATAATTTCGTTCTAAGCAAAGTGCCTATTTTCTCTCCGCTCCATGTCAACTCCAACTGACCTTTATTATCAAGTACAGAATCATTTTTTGTTTAACACCATAATTTGAACAAATATATCCGTTTCAAATGGTATTTTCTTTCGTTTCGGTATGTTTTGCAGAGTAAGTTTTTTACAGATATATGCGAAAAAATATCTCTCTGTGGAAGATTTGTTATCCGTGAAGTGCTGATATGTTATAGAATGCATGCGATAATTATGCAGCTGTCGTTTGGCTATAGAAGATAAAATTAGTTATTTACCATATGTGTATCGTTATATTTAATTTTATGATAAGCGCATAGAAAAGTTGTCTAACAAGCCGAAGGCGAGTTATATATTAATGTCTGTCAAATATAAAGAGTGCTACGAGCTAGTGCACAAATATTTTGAAGAAGTCAAGAAAATTCCAAAAGTTTTTGAAGAGTGGTTCTTGTCAATTTTGTAGAACAAGCAGAGAAGCTGAACCTATCCTCTTTATGGTGCCATTCCACAGGCGTTTCAACGAACATTTCAAAACGGGTGCTAAGGTTACAGTATTAAGAAAATATTTACACGACTGTTTGTTTTGAAAAAAACAATTCTAATAAAATTTAACAAAAAAACTCAAAAACGCGGAAGAAACTGAAGGAAAAACCGGATAGAACAAAATAACCTATGCCATACGTTTTCGAATGTTTTACAGTCATTGTGACCAACCTAAGACAAATAAAAAGCGGGAAATTCAACTTGTCCTCAAACTTCACTCTGCATACATACATGCATATATTACTGGCGTTGTTTGGAGTCGATGAAGAAAAACTTTGACATCAGTCAATATCATTAAATTCTTCTTAAAGAAAAAATCGATAGGGTGCCGACAAAAAAATCATATATTTTGCAAAGAAGATTTTTTTGAGGAAAATAATTGATAAGGATTTCTTATTAATAAAGGTAAATGATAACTTAAATAGTAAAAAAAAAACAATCTAAATCTTTTTTCAAGTTTTCAAGTTGTTTTGATTGTTTCAAGACGAAGGGAAATTTATCAATATCATATTATCGAATTTAAAACTAAAATTAGCCAGAAATTTGCCGGAGGCAAATATATCTAGCAGGCTCTCGACTCTCGATATATTTTTCGTAGATCCTCGCGTCGTTAATAGCAGATACAGGGGCAGATATGCATACTCTCAAGCGTCATGGAGACTGAAAGTCTAATAGTATTGCAGAGGAATATATTATAACATCAAGCAACACAAAATGATTGCAGAAATAATAGGCTCTTCGGATACTCTGAGTTCAGCAAGTAACATCATGATGAAATAACGCAGCATTAAGTTGGGGACAACATATTATAAAAGAGACATTACCTTTGAAGTCATAAATTAATTAGCAGTACATATTTAATAATAAATACAAATGTTGCTATTATGTGTTCAAAATTCTCCAAAAAAGAAAAAATCTTTTAATTCCTAATTTATTTCCACTTAGAGGTCAATAAAACAATAAATAATTAAATACCAATTTATTCCATAACATATAATAATATGTTTTCGTTAAATAGCTTCTTCAGTGGAAGAAATTGACATTTAATATGTGTCAAATTACTAATAATATAAATATAAGTTGCTATGTCTATCAACAAAATTATCTAAAAAACAAAGAATTCATTGATATATCGAATTTTAATTATATTTACAAGTAATAATGAAGGAATAATGATTTAATACAACTATAGAAATTGAAATGATTTGAATTATTCGTATATCAATCTATTTTTTGTCAAGCTCTAACAATTCTGTTCAAGGACAAAAAATAGATTGATATACGAATAATTCAAATCATTTCAATTTCTATAGTTAAGAAAAGTACATAAAGGTCAGAAAATACATATATAAAAAAAATATATACATATTTAATTTTTTTAATTTTTCTACCTTATTTTATTTTGTTACAAAATAAAACATAGCAGATAGTCATCGAGCAAGAACACCCTGGCTATTGCTGGTAACTGTCAGAAAGTATTTTATACAGTTTGAAGGTAATTGTGTATATAAAAATGGACAGATGAAGGCTTATTCACTATGGAAAAAACCGTTAATTTATCAAATTTTCCAATTCCAGAAAATCAAACTCCGAAATTGCAATTTATTACAATTATCTCTAAATAACTTTAAGAATTATGGTTAAGAGATACAAAATGGACTATTAAAAATAAGAATTGCTCGTCAGAAATGGTCTTCAAAGCAATAGACCGATGGCAGGTTGATTTTAAACTGAATTTTTGAGATAGTAAAAGTGGCGTTCGTTCACCATTATGCAAGAGAATAGTAAAATTTCTGTAGCAGCATCCAGAAGAATTAAAAATTTTATTTTATTGAAATTTTAGATAAATTGATAGTATACAAGAATATCCAGAATGTGGCTCGAGATGAAAAGAGTACGACGGAAATATTCTGTAGTAAAGCAATAACTTCCGAAAAGAATTTGTTTCTAGCAAAATTGTGCCAAGACTTGGTTAATAGTATGCTCTGTATAATGTTGTAAAGAATAAAGGTGATGTTACCTATTAAAATAGTTTTTTTGTAAATTTTACGTTTATTCACATTGTGTCTCTTTGATGTTATTTGTAAGTTAGTTATAGATTTTAATTAAGGTAATATATTTCGATCAAGAGAAACTAAAGATATTAAATAAATATAAATATTTTAAGTTTATTGTGTAGTATTACTTGCATTTTTGCTTTCTAACTAGTGATTTTGGAAAAATTCTACTAATTCCTTCCAGCTATGATGACGAAACACATAAATATTTGGCGCTAATAGGTAAAGGAAATCGAATATATTCTACATTTTCTGGTAAATTACCAGTTAAATGTATGTACACGTTTCTATGCTAATATTAACAAATAGTTATTGTAGTTATTATTAATAAAAATACCGTTATTTTCTCGTTATAAATTTATCTATTAAATATGTAGTTTCCCCAAATTGGCTTATCACAATACTACGAAATACGCTCCTCTATTTAATAATTGGATATTGAATGTTATTTATTTTTATATCAAAGCAAAGTATTGAACGGGTATTACATAAAAATCCAATACCATATTCAGTACAATAGCGTTATTACTCAGCTGATATTGTTGAAATTACGAATGCGTAATTATATAGTTAATGGATATAATTTATTCTTCGAACCGGTAGTGTGTTAGTAATTCTTCAATCATACATATCTTCTCAAATTTTGAATAGATCCTAATGCATTCAAATTTATTTTTTCATAAAAAAATCAATCTTATCAGTTGCTTTTCAGATAACAGAGTATACTCTTCTTTCATTTATCGGATGGTTCAAAATATGTAGCCATAACCGCGGCCGATAGTAACATAACGTTGCTGTGTGTTATACTGTTGCCTGGTGCTGTCACTTTAACTATGGGTAAGTTAAAGGTATTACAGTAAATTGTGTATGTATAATAAATAGATTTACCTAATTAAAAAGTAAATGTAGGTTAATTAATATGCTTTATCTGTAATATAGGTATAAATAATAAATGTAGTAATTTGTACGCTATTCTAATTTTCTCTTTAAATACAGAATTCGTATATAAATATTCTAAAAAATAAGGAAATAATATGGTAATTTATGACATCATCACCTTGTCTTTTTTATTTAAACAGATAATTATGTTTTATTTTAACTGACGCGAGGCTCACACCGTTAATTATAATTAATTTAAACAAACAAATCAAACAAATTCTGAATTATTTATTAATTAGTTCATAATAACAAATGAATTGAACAGGTAATTAACCGAATATGTAAATTAAAAATTCAAGATTGAATATATGCAAAAAAAAATTAATTCGGATTAAGTATATCGGAAAAGTCCGTCTCATCAGAAAATACACTGTACTTACCTACATCGGACCGAATGGGGTATTTTCTATCTAGTTTTATTATGAACATTAATTTCGGAGATCTGTACCGATTTAATTTTTCAAAACGACTACATGTTCCTACATTATTTTGTGTAGCAGCCTAATACTCTTTGAATAGATTTTCAAAGCATGTGTAATGTAACTGAGTTTCCCTAATAAATATGTTTCTCATGCATCATTTATCTACAATCTATTTTACAGAGTGCGCCATTTTGTGGTAAACGATTTCTTTTGCGAATAAAAAACCCTAAAAATAAAGAAATTACGCAACGAAATTTGATTTTTCAAGTGGCGATATTTTATTTGTTCGTTGCTGTTTTATGTAGTCAATCTTCATCTTGATTAGCGACTCACAAATTAACTCCTTTTTGTGTATTTCTTGAGGAATATTGGTGATTCTAGGCAACTATTCTCATTCAGCTCTTCGAAACTACGAGGTTTATTAGTGTAAATCCTTCCCTCAAGGAACCCCCAAAGGAAAAAAAAAACCGGTAGGATCAAATCTAGAGACCGCAGAGGCCAGTCGTAATCACTTGATTGAAATCAGTTGCCTGATGAAAATGCGTTTCAATAAAGTTATTGCTATTGCTGTATGGTAAGTCCCACTATTCTGCTGGACCAGTAGTGTTCTATCGGTGATCGGTGATCTATGGTGAAGCCGTTCCGTTACTATCTTAAAAACAAATAGCCTGTTGACGCAATCTGCGCAAACCCCACATAAAATAATTACTTTTTGATCATGCAAAGGTTCCTCATGCCATAGTCGTAGATTTTCAGATCACCAGAAATGACAACTTTGTCTGCTTAGTCTACCAGAGAGTGAGAGACAAGGCTCGTCGGACATGATTAAGCGCTTCTAAAACTTATCCTGATTCTCCACCAATCAAGCCATGCTTCAAATGACGTAGCTTATCTGCTGGCAAATGCCTGCTCTCATCTTTCTCCCTTTCAAAGTTCTACTAAACATGGGCTTTAGCAAGCGCAATATTCTCCAAGCTTCATCTTGCACGCCCTTTAGTTAGATAAACAATTAATAGTCGACAGGGAATATTTGACAAGAAAGGTTGATTTCAAAATTATGTTCCGTATACATAGGTGCCGAACGCAAACGATATTCTCAGTTATACGTGTGCTGAGTTTTCACAACTGCGGAGTTATTTTCACAATACATTTTCAGTATTTCTGCGCGTTCTACTGTAGTGTTCATGGTAAAAATATATAGCATAGACTAAAGCTTCATTTACTAGTGGAGTGCTTATCATATATTTCCCATAAACAGTGACAGTAACGGTACCAAAGTTCGCAAACTCCAAACATTCCCACTACACTACCGATATATACCAACGCGTCTGCGCAGAACAATCTAGCGATGCTGTTTTGTTGTGTTTATTTTACATCCATTACCAACTATCGTCGTTACGCATGCGCAACCAGTCGCATCGCCACTACTTTTCAAAAATACACCTTCCACTACTCTTTGTTATTACGAACAAAAGGTATCTGTTGTTATTACGAACTAAAACTGAAATAGTTTACGAACTATTCTTTTGCATCTTACATTCTTTTGTTTCAATGCAGGCCTTTATGGTACTTCGTAATTGCAGTCAGGCAATTGTAGGTATGTATGTACAGTCTGTTCCAAAATTAATGTCACCCCTGTGCCGGCAAACACGTTGTAACTGCTAATGCAAATTAGATGCATGAAGTTTAATCGATATTTGGTTTGCACCGCATTTACAAGATTAGTATTCACTAACGAAAAATCGTATTGGATTATGGGAAACATCATTTTTATGGGTTTGTTTGGCGTTGGGAGCGACATTAATTTTGGAACAGACTGTACATATTACATTTTCGGATTAAAGCTAAAATGGCAATTTTAACGTAAATTGTGTCAAAACTTTCGATTACTTTTTTTAGTTTTAATGATAATATCTGAATGACGATTAAGTGAATTTTATCGTTAATCCTCAATCGTATTAAACGGTTAAAGTATGTAACCAATCCGTCGATTCATTTCCCTTTCTAAATAAAAGACAGATTAAATATTATGATTCATGCAAGCTTATTCTGCTATAAAAAAACTTTTAATACGTCTCTAGAGAATCCGTTCTCTCCTAAAATCCTATAGATGCTACACAAAAAAACAATTAATAGTTTGATAAAGTAGATTATAGAGAATCACTAATTTGCACGTGAAATGAATTTATATTTCCGGTGTATTTCTATTTTAATTTAAGCATATTTTAGTTTTTTTTTACTGAAAAAAGCGGACATTTTAGTTAAACTACTTTACGTAACATCTATCATATTTAAAATAAAATAATTGAATGCATTAACTAAAGGAATTGTCAAACAATTCGTATAAATTAAATCCCAACAGCACCAAGTTTTGTCGGTTAATTTGAGAAAAATCAACAAGTTATGTAGTTAATGAGATAAATAAAGCCAAACTGATATAAGTTTCTAAAGTATTTTTGTCCGACAAGTGGTTTGATATCAGATAAAAGTGCCTACATTTCTGAAGAAGAAAATGTTATCATATACAAAGTGTTGCGTTAAAAATATAAGTATATATTATTTATTGAGCAAAAATGCATCGCTGTGTACAATATTCCGGTTGAGATGAAACAAAATAATACAAAATTTAAATGCTACAAATAAAAAAAAAATCTTGTTACGTAATTGCTGGCATTTGTTAACAAACTAAACGTAAAAATAAACACATTTAAGCAAGTAAATGTTTCGAAAAAGAATGATGCAGTAAGTGTATTTTGAGTAAATTCTATTTTTTGACCGTAATAGGAAATCCGCACATGGATCTTGGACGCTATATATTTAAAATAAATATAATAATTTTTATATAATTGTTGCTTTAGCACTACAAAAAGTTGCAGGTTGCTCAACTACTTCCAATATCCGCGTTAAGCTAGGGGCCATTTCTTCAGGAAAACTAGTTAGTTGTCATTGATTGAAATTTGAGTTGTTTTAACATTCAATTGGATTTTAATATATTTGGGAAATAATCATGACTAAGGCCCATTTTCAAATACAGTTTATAACAAAATTGAATAATGAATTATTATTTTATACATCGCTAAGACAGGTGCCAATCAATTAAAATTTGATAAATTGACGAAAATAGTAAACAAATTTAACGATTTCGTAATGAATTGTATTAATCATATCCACTTTAGATAATGTTCAGGAATGATATGACTAACAAGTCCTAATATTAAATAATCAGCATACGTATGTGTATTTATTAATAAATATAATAAGGACTTTGCCTTAAAGCGAATTCAATTACTCTAAAGAAATTCATCAAAGCAATACTCTCTTTTTGAGAAACAAAACCCCCTTTAAAACAAAGCCTTTATTTATATCATTCAAGGAAGCATTATCAATATCACCTTTAGTACTCATCTTCAGGTTTTCTTTTATGATCTACTCTATTCTTTCAAAGCGACAAGAGACAATAGTTTTATGTACGTACCCTCTTGAGCGAGAAGTTCAAAAGTCCAAATTTAAAACCGTGAGAAAACTGTTGACTAATTTATTTGCTGGAAAAGGCAGAAAATAGTCTTGGTAATTAAATTCGGGGTTCAGAGTTCTTTTATCAAGTTTATATGTACATAGAATCGTAGAGCTTTTAGTTTCTATCGATTAAATAATCTTTGCATTTGTGAAGAGATTCTATAGATTATTGACAATAATATGGAATATTGTAATAAATAGGAAAAGGGAGCATTTCCAACGTATCGCGTTATGTTTCCATAGCTGCCATTAGTGAATGAAAATTCTTTTAAAGACAATTAAATAAAAGTATTAGAAGTGATAAGTAGGAGTAGTATAGTAGTAGTATTTAGTTAGTTTATGGAATCAGTATCAACATCTTATTTTAGATTATCGTAGTTATAATGTAGTTTTAAACAACATAAAATACAAATTTACCTTAATTAATATTAATATTTTCCAGCTGTGGATAAGCAAGATGTGACTTTTTATCTATTTAATTCAGATACTAGGAAGAAAGGTGATAATTTACGGAGAATAACACTAGACTGTAAGAAAGTGAATGCAAATCTTCCAATCAAAATGCTTATACATGGTTGGATGGATGATCATAGTAGTTACTGGTACAAGCCTACTGTTGAAGAGTATCTTAAAAAGGGCAATGTAAACGTAGTAACTGTGAGTTGGGGTAAACATTCCAAAAATCTTATATATCCAACTGTGGTGAAAGCAGTGCGATCTGTGGGACAACATGTTGGAGATATGATAACAGAAATTTCATCAAAGTATAATGTGCCCATAGAAAATTTTCATCTAATAGGCCACTCTCTTGGTGCACATATATCTGGATTTGCCGGTAAGTAAACTTTGTGAAAATTAATTTTACCATTAACAATAACAAAATAAAGCATAGTGCAAATTAAATTAAGGTTATAATAACATCGATATCGTTCTTGCATTCTCATCTAGCATGTTTCGCTCATTGGAGAAAAGAAGTTAGTGTTGGAAGTAGTAAAAACAATGACCAAGCTAATACAATATAATAGATAGAAGTTACAATTATAAATTCTAATCGTACTGAATGTTGCTCATTTTTGGAAATATGTAGGTATGTCAACAACAAGTACATACAAAGGGGAAAAAAGTAATTGCATCAAAATAAAAAAAATGCAAGTGTAAGAAGGATATAGTGAATAATCCAATTATTCTAATGCTCACGGCGCATGAACCATAGTAACATGAGGCAAATGCCGACTTGTGTTTTTAATTTAGTTTTTTGATTGAACAATGTCAAATAACGCGGATTTATTGGTAAATTTTATTCGAAATATATGGAGAGAGAGAAAAGCTTTACTGCAAATTTTTGCGAAATATCATGACAAACCATCTAGGATATTATAAAGAGAATTGAACCTAGCTAGCTGCTGGGTTCAAAACAGATAGATGAAAGAAAATGAAGGGAAGGAAGCTGAAATCAAATAAGGTTGGTCTTTAACAAAATCTGGTAAAAAGTTTGAAATTTCACATGTTTATGTAAGAAACATATTAACAGAAAAAATCAATCAATCAATCAATATATAATATAAGAAAGAGAATATCCACCCTAAGTATAGCGAACAGCAATTATAATCCGACAAAAGGTTGCTCCCTAACTTGTGCGAGCAATATATGAAGCCTTCACATCAAAACTATGTAATTATGGCTGAAGAATCTTATTTCACGTTAAATGAGTGTGCAGGAAAGACTTGTTTTACTAAAAAAGCATTATCGCACCTCCTGCAAAATATCCGAAAAAGGTTGATTTATATGGTTAGTCGTCAGTGCTAAAGGCAGGTTTTTTTGCATTTAGAGTGCCTTCGAGCTTATCTGTTAATCAAAATATATATACCGAAAATTTATTTGCAAAGGAGTAGCTCCTTTTATACAAAAAGATTATAAAATCCTAAATATACCTTTTAATCCGATATGGGGCAACACGGCCATTATGGAGTAATAACCATAGAAATTTTTGAATGATATATATGTTACAGTAAAAGTATAAACTACAGTTACTGTTTACATTTGCCAATAAATGTATACATTCGCATCGCATTTTAGTTAAAGTGCTAACTATGCAGAATGATGTTTACTAATACTAGTAAAAGTATACATCTACTAGTAAAGGCATACATTTACGCTTAGATAAAGTGTAATACATATTGAGATTGTATTATGTACTATGACTAGTAGGTAAATCAAATATGAAAAGGAAATAATGGCATTATGTATCCATTTTTATTTTTATTCAAATAAGTAGAGTTCTATATGTCCAGATATATGAATGTTCACATAGTATACATATATAGGTACATACGTATGTATATGTATTTATTATTGTATTTTTTCTAGTTCAATTCTGTTGAGGTAGTCAAATAAAGTTTTCTTATTTCCTTTTACTAGTATTAGTAAACATCATTCTGCAAAGTTAGCACTTTTGCAAATTTTGAGATCAAAGAAAAAATGTGTGAAGGTGGCCGGGAGGCGAAAACCACCGCATAATTAATTAAACCAATTAACAGCAGACTTTGCCAGTTTGCCATTTCTTGTACGTATTTTAATTGTTGCAGTTTTCAAAATGTAAGGCTGACCATGGCCCCGACTATGTCTTTAATCATTAGTATCTCTACTGTTTTTATTCACTTTTTGTTATTTACAGTTCTTGTAATAAAGTTATACTCATACAGTACAGATTTTTTGTTAACACGCCCATATTGGTTCAAATTAGATTATTTAAATCAAGTGTACACATTTTTTTTATGATTATGGATACCAATATTTATTTCTACTACAGATGTTTTCTTACATTTTAAGGTAAAACAATTTTAAATCAAAGAAATTTAAAAGTTGGTAGAATAACAGGTTTAGACCCAGCGTGGCCTTCTTTTGAGAAAGCTGTTCCTGAAGACAGGCTTTGCTCAAATGATGCCCACTTTGTCGATATTATTCACACGGATGCAGGAGGAGCTGGCTATGCAATATCAATAGGACATATCGATTTTTATCCGAACGGAGGCGTTAAAAAGCAAAACGGATGTTCTTCTCTAGATTGTAAGTATTTTCGAAATATCATTTATCGTCAGTCTATAATTTCAATATTTGCAGTGGGTTGCAGTCATAAGAGAGCGCCAATTTACTTCTACGAAAGTATAAATAGTAATCATTTTGTAGCTGTTGAAGCCTCGAGCTTTACCGAATTTGACTGTGGAAGATGCAATCACAATAAACGTGCTATAATGGGAGAAAACGTGGATAAAAGTGTAACTGGCGATTTCTATCTTCATACTAACAAAAAATCTCCATTTGCAAAAGGGCCAATTTAATAAGATTCATCATTAATTTATTTTTTAACTGGTTTTGTACGGTTCTATTAAAATATTTTTAATAATTTGATAGAATTATTCATTTTTTAGTGACAAAAATGTTGAATCATTCACAAGCTAAGGATTACATTGTAGTTCTATATTGTGATCTAAACATACATGAGATGTAGGTATGTTTAGAACTTGCCGTAAATGAGTTTCACTTTAAAATATAACCACACATTTTGCTGAGTATGACTTCAAAACAATGGTAAAATTACTTTTTATTTTTTGACAGATAGCAGTTTAGGAATGATATGGAAATTTACATTAATGTTAACTGAATCTGTGTTGGTCTAATAGAGACTAGAAAATTGTATCAATTTGTTTGCATAAAGATTAAGTAATGCTCTTGTTCATTTAGAAACAGTTCAAAACAAAATCATTATGGTATAAGATACTTTGTTTGATGAACAGTAAATATCATTCAATGAAGAAGTTTACATAATTTCAAAGTGAAATTTGCAAATAAAACAGCTTCTAGTTCACAGAAAATTGTTTCATTACACTTGTACAAACTCTAATTTCAAGGAATGTAAACGTTGGAGCAAATATTTTGAGCCGGCACTGAGAACGGCGATAAGCTAACCCCTTATTTTTAGTTCAAACTTTAGCATGGATGTTTTATAAGGGGCACTGGAGTGGTGAGCATACTAAGCTGGAGTATCGTTTGCACTGGAGTCACGTTCGTCATTTCGCGTGTACTTGCAAATCCTTTTTGAACTATCTTTACATGTTTTTATAAATTTTTCAACGCCGTTTGCAATTTTTATTGTATAAAATTTAAATTTAAAACTAGATTGTAAAATATATTGGACTTTTGTCATTAGTACAGTAAATTTGTTTTTGCCATTATTTTTTTGAAGTAAATGGATCATTCTTAAACTGAATAAAAACCAGATTCTAAAAATTGTAGTAGTAAATATTTATTTAACATAGGATGTATTAAAGACTTTTTTTCGGTACAACGTTTAAAGAAAATATTCAAAGATTTATGATATTTAAAGTAATTAAGTGAATGCTAGTATATCGAACGAGTTCATTTCTATAGACAGGCATCAAGTAGTTCGCAGGGACAGGAGAACGCACGGAGGCAATTTTTGTATTTACTATCGCAGTAATTTCGATAATTAGAATTAATAGATTGAAACTGAAATAAGTTGGTTGAGCTCGCAAATTGCTAATACTAAAATTGTTATTGATTCACTATACAAACTACCTCATTTGTACATACTACAGAACCTTTTGAAGAAAACTTTACTCTAATCAATGCAACTTGTGATATTGTTCTAGCTATACTGGTGATATTTACATTAATCTATTCAACATGAATCGACAAATAGTACTTTCTAAATATGATTAAGTCAATGCGGCTCTTTCAACTTATTAAGGCCCCTACCCGGGCGACACAGTCTTTAATTGCCATTGTGCTGGATCAATGATTATGCAGCTGTGGCTGATTGTGGTATTGGAGACCTTGCATTAGCTGATCACGAGTCTGTTTAAATTCACGCTGTAACTCTTGTGAACTTTTTTATAGAACTATCAGAAAGATTACAAAATTTGGTTATCAATAAAGTTTCATACTTGATTTAAACCAGATTCCATTCAACCATAATTTTATGTTAGTGATGTTGATGCTAAGAAAACTATTTTACCTGAGTGTATTAATGAATTAATTAATAAACACGCTCAGTGCCAGACCATCAAAATCACTAATGATGCATCTCTCGAAGCTAAATGAAAAATTCTGATAAATCTTAACATAGCGAAAAGAAAACAGGTTGTATCTTTGAATGTGGATAATGTGAATACACTCAATGACTATTTTATTGACAACGTTCCTGACACTAGTGCAGATTCTTTGTTGCTAAATTTTTATTCTAACAAGTTAAACATCAACCTCTTGCAGTCTTATTGATGAAGTAGAATTACTTAAAGTATTGTCTAAATTAAAAAGTAATATTCGTGGGTATGAAACGATAACCGCAGAGATTTTGAAGCTTTGCTGTCCTACTATTTTTCCGTCTTTGTTAAATATAATATTAATTTCTACAAGGAAAAGAATAATCATTTACCTCTATTACTCGTCGCCATATCCCTCAGAACTAAGAATTGCTTTTACGTCATCTTTTTGTTTGTTCAGTTCGTTGCTTCAAATCGCAATATCAGTAAAGGCACAGTCAAATTTATTTCCTGGGTTCTCAACTCAGGAAGGTGTCTAGAGAACGCACCCATAGCCTACATCATGTGTACAGTACACATAACAAAGAGACATACAACATACTGTCACCTGTATTGTGGAGTTTGTTCGTGGATGACCTTATCAGGTCACTAAATGACAGAGGGATATGGACGCAGGGTTTCGCTGATGACATCGTCATAGTAGCCAAAGGGAAATTCCCTGGCGTAGTAGCGGGCATCATGCGCTATGCACTGCGAATTGTGGAGGAATGGTGCCTTACACAGGGACTCTCAGTTAATCCACAGAAAACAAAGTTGGTTGCTTTTACCAATATGAGGAAACTCGATGACCTGGGCGACATTAAACTGTTTGGGCAAGAGTTACAATTAACTAAGGAAGTAAAGTATCTGGGCGTTACGCTTGATGCTAAACTGAACTGGAGGAATCACTTAGTCAGCATAACGAACAGGGCTACGCAACTATTCTGGCGCTGCAGAAGAGTTGTTGGTAAAACCTGGGGATTGAAACCGAAGGTGATTCATTGGCTATACACTGTAGTGGTGAGGCCGATGATAACCTACGGAGCCGCAGTCTGGTGGAGAAGGGCAGAATAAGTGTCCTCGGCATCAGTGGGACTGCTAACTGCTGTCAAGCGACAGGCGCTGCTGGGAATCACCGGAGCAAGTAACAACACAGGAACCGCATCCTTGGAGACCATTGTGGGCCTCCCTCCGCTGGAGCTTTACGTAAAGGCGGAGGCTATGGCTGCGATCCTTAGACTGAAAGCCAATAAAGTGTGGTACCCTAATACTGGGATAGCAGGCCACACTGACACTACGGGTACGGTACTGGACGGGCCTTTGTTGCAACTGCCAACGGCAGTACGGCACCCGAAATTATTTTCACTTAAAAGGTGAAAATCTCAATACCGAACAGAGACCAGCCACGGGGTGACTTCGTTGCCTCTGATAACTGGTTCACGGACGGATCCAAATCCAGTAAGGGCACAGGAGCCGGTATTTATGGTCTGAGCCCAAGACATAAGATATCCTTAAGCCTGAGAGAGCATGCAACAGTCTTCCAGGCAGAAGTATTCGCTATTGCAGCCTGCGCAGAACTGATTGCAAAGGGAGGCTACACGAAGCGAAAAATAAACATAATGACTTGTAGTCAGGCCGCTATCAAGGCAGTTATGAATCCTCTTATCAGGTCAAAACTGGTTAAAGATTGTAAACAGCACCTCAATAAACTGGCACAAGACAACAAGGTATCTTTGATCTGGGTGCCCGGACATGAGGACATTAGAGGCAATATAATAGCCGATGAACTAGCCAAGGAGGATTCTAGGAAACACTTCATAGGACCAGAACCCGTATGTGGAATCACAAGGGATTCTACTAGAAAGGCGATTTGGTCTTGGTTAGATAAAGAAAGAGTAAGGAAATGGAGATCGACTGAGGGTCAACTCCATACTAAAGCGCTAATAGAGGACGGGAACGCTAAGTTCTCTGAAAGCCTGATTAGACGCAATAAAAAACTAGTTTTTTTTTTTTAATGTGTGGTGGGTGCTTAGTTGCAGTGACTCCGTAAGCTGTATTACTTTTCTGGCTATCACTGCAACTCTTGCGGTGTAGTTTTAGTGTGTGTAAGTTGTGTTTAAATGGCTTTGTGACAGCATCATATCGCCTTTTATGATGCCGCGCTGTTAATCACTTTGCTCCCAACAGCGAATGGCAAGTCGATCCGGGATTAAACTCTCTGAAAAAATGTCACCGTCCCTCCAGAGAATTGAACCCCGGCACCTATCGTTCTCTCACAACAATAGTCAGCCGCCTAACCACTCGGCCATCGACCCGTTAAGACCATTATTGGGGTGATAACTGGACACTGTCACTTAAGGAAGCATCTATACAACACGGGTCGAGTGAGCGAACCCTGGTGCAGGTGATGCGAGTTACAGGAGGAAGCAAGTTTACATGTAATCTGCACATGTGAGGAACTGAAGGTACTCAGGCAGAAACATTTCGAAAAGGATCTACTGGAGCCTTCGAGGGTACTCAAGTTTCCAGTGGGCAGGTTACTGGACTTTATAGCACAAGTGAAAATGAGGGCTTCAATAGGGATGGTACAAAGAGCACCCAGCTCAAGTGCCTGGACTATAGGTGTCCAACCCTAACTGAATAGATAGATAGATAGAGACATACAACAGACCACGGATTTGAGAAGATAAAGACGCAAATCAAACAGTTATGAAACCACACCTTCACGCAAAAATAGAAACATAACCCAACACAACTAGAGAACGGTGCAAATTACGTAGACGACGTATAATAACTGCAGAAAAATTAACAATGTCGATAAAAACGATAGATATAGGTAGATACTCCGTAGAGCAAATCTGGGCACTCGCTACAGCGTAAATTCCAATTTGTGTGGTATTCTGCACGTATGGGTATTCTGCGCATTTTTCTGCTGAATTACGTTTGTTATCATTCAGTGCAGCAAGAGTTTACTGTTTGGTACACAAATCTATAATAAAGTAAAATGTGCTGCACAAACTACACAGAATCGTTTGAAAATGATGATTCTGCGATGTGCACGCGTGCAGAGTAGACGTGTGTTGCGCTGCTGCAGTTTAAATTCAATTACCATATCGAAGATAGTCATCATTTCTCATATTTAGAAAAAAGAAACACACTGTGCGATACAAGTTATCAACGATGCCATCAAACGAAAGAACTACACGATCGAGTGCGGAAGAAGAAAGTATGGTACAAAAAATAATCGAAAAAGTTTTGTCAAGTGATACATTTATAAATAAAGTAATGGATGTCATAGCAACAAAGATCGATAAGCATCTAGAAAACCGTTTTAGACAATACGAAGAAAATATATCCAAATTAGAAGATAAATTAAATACTGTTAATGATAAATTGGAACAATTGGAGCAGTACTCGCGTCTGGACAATGTTCGATTATTTGGTTTACCGGAGAAGTCGGGTGAAAATCTTACCAAAGAAGTTATTTCGGCGTTAAGTACAAAACTCCAAATGGAAATAAAGGCAGAGGATGTTTCGGTATGTCATCGACTAAACGCTAAAGAAAACAAGACACGTCCGGTAATTATTAGATTTGCCAGGAGATCTGTCAAAAATCAAGTTTATCAATCAAAATCAAAACTTAAAGGTACGAAACTTGTGCTCCGGGAGGATCTTACAAAGCAGCGATCACTTGTGGTGAGAGATCTAATTAAAAGATTTTCTAATAAAGATGTGTTCACTAATAGTGGTAATATTTTTCTAAAATTTAATAGTAAAATTCACAAATTTAATAATTTAGGTGACTTTAGAAATTTTAGTAAAAGTTATAAATTGTAGTAGTGTACATTCAGTTTTTTCTTGGAATTTATTATTATTGAAATTATCAATCCGTTGGGGATATAACTTGTATTTCTGTTGCGTGGTTTTTGTAATATCTGTTTTTCGCCGTCGCACGGGCCCGCGTTTTTTTCTCTTTTTTCCTTTTCTTCCTCTTTTTAGTATGTTCTCCGAACTGTATTATATTTACAATAAAATTGTATTTTATGTGAAAATAATTTTATAAATAATATTTTTAATGTCTCTTGTTAAATATATTTGTATGTAACAAATGAACTCTAATCTGTTAAAAATTGCCTATTTGAACATTAGATCATTGATAAATAAGATTCTAGATGTCGAACACCTACTCAAAAATGAAAAGATCGACATTCTGTGTCTCTCCGAGACTTGGTTGAACAATACAATAGATGACGTATCCATATCTATTCCAAATTATAACTTTATCAGAGTGGATAGGCATACGCGCCGGGGGGGGAGGAGAGTGGGGAGGAGGGGAGGGGGGAGGGGGAGAGGGGGGAGGTATTTTTATTAGATCATCCCTTACGTACTCTCTCATTGATTTGGGACGTAATATTGAGCAGCTCTGGCTGTCCGTGCGTAACGTAAATTTCCCTTTTATTGTTGGAGTAGCCTACAAACCACCACATTTAAACCACAAAGTATTTTTGGATGAATTAGAAAATTCAGTCGCTCACTGCCTGCAATGCTCTGGTAGGGATCATATTATTTTCGGTGGCGATTTCAATATTAATTTATTACAGTTAGATCATTCCGCCACAAAGTATTTTTACGACATTTTGGAGGGTTTTGGCGGTGACCAACTAATAAACTCTCCGACTAGACTGTCCTTTCACTCGCACACTCTACTAGATGTAATTGTCACTTTAAATGCAGAAATTATTTCCGACTCTGGAGTAGTAGACAACACCTTATCTGATCATGACCTTACCTTTTGTGTTTTACACAGTGAACGCATTACAGCAGAGCTGCTTTTTAGGGTAATGAGGAATTTTAAGAATTTCAACTCAGATTTGTTTAACGACGATTTAAGTAAAATCAACTTTCAAACTATTCTTAGTATGAATTCGGTTGATGATAAATTGGAATGGTTTAATAATGCTCTTTTATCTCTATTTGATTTTCACGCCCCTTTAAAAAAATATAGACTTACAAAACCGTACACGCCTTGGGTTACAGACGTCATTAAGATTATGATGAAACATCGGGAACGGGCTAGACGCAGATTTCAAAGAACAAAAAATCCACAACATTGGTCATATTACAAAGCTCTTCGGAATCTCACAACAGTATCCCTCCGAAATGAAAAGAGGGCCTTTTTTAAAAGTTTGGAACAGTCAATAGATCTAAAAAAGTTGTGGAAGAATATTAGTACATTCGGTATGGGCAAATGTAAAAACCCGCCGCTGCCTGTAGATTTTAATGATGTTAATAACATTAATACTTACTTTGTTACGTCTGCTCAATCACTGGCGGGTCCTACAGACGCCTCGCCGTATGCTGATGTTCTGTTCGATGACTCCTTTGAATTTCAGCCCGTGGATACAACTACGATATCCAAAATCATTTATTCACTTAAATCGAATGCCGTTGGATTTGACGGAATTACAGCTGACATGTTAAAAATGAGTTGCCCCGTTATACTACCTTATCTAACTCATATTGTTAATTCTTGCATTATTGATCAACGGGTGCCTAATGGCTGGAAGGTGGCCGTAGTTCATCCCCTTCCTAAAGTGAAAGAAGTCAAAGAATTTAAAGACTTGAGACCCGTTAGTGTGTTGCCTACACTGTCCAAAATCCTTGAAAGGGTATTGCAGTCTCAGTTATCACAATATATAGAAGCACACAATATCATTCCATCCATTCAGTCTGGCTTTCGAGCTGGCTACAGCTGTACTACCGCCCTTGCTGCTCTCAGCGATGATATCATTACCGCAACTGATGAGAATTTAATTACGATCCTTGTGTCTCTCGATTTTAGCAAGGCCTTCGACACAGTTAATCATGAACTCCTGTTAGTGATTCTACGCCACTTTGGATTGGGTGTTGGGTGTATCTCTCTATTAAAAAATTACTTTTGTAATCGATATCAGCGTGTGAAGATTTCAGAAAGAATTTCCGATAGTCTTCCTATAACTTCGGGTGTTGTGCAGGGATCGATCCTCGGTCCACTTTTTTATTGCATTTATACAGCATCATTTTCTAGCAAGATAAAACATTGTAAAATGCTCGTATATGCGGACGATACGCAGCTGTATCACTCATTCCCAGCTCAAAATCACGTTATATCCTTAAAACAGCTGAATGAAGATCTCCGTGCATTACATATTGTTTCACAAGAACATTCGTTACATTTAAATCCAATGAAATCGGCTGCTATACTTTTCGGTAAGAAGCATATTTGTCAACGTCTAACCAACGTTTTGAAAGTTATTATAGATAATCAGGAATTACCAATTGTAAATAAATGTAAAATTTTAGGATTAACTATGGACAACACATTTCGGTACTCTCATCAAATAAATAATTATATAAAAACGGCGTATTTCCACTTAAAAAGAATCTATCCACATAGGCATTATTTATCTCTAAATTTGAAGAAGCAACTGTGTGAAAATCTAGTTTTGTCCCAATTTAGTTACTGTATCCCCGTGTACCATCCCGCTATTACTGTGGAAACCTCAGACCGAATACAAAAACTACAAAATTCTTGTCTAAGACTTATGTATGGAATACGAAGAAATGAAAGAATATCTCATAAATTAACCGAAGCTAGATGGTTGTCGATGTATAACCGGCGACATCTACAATCGTTGATTTTCTATCATAAGATCATAAAAGCGGAGCATCCACAGTATTTGTACGAGAGAGTGCGTTATAGATTTCAGATTCACGATCGTAATACTCGATTTAATTCCCTCTTACACCCCCGCAACACAGACTGTCACTTTTCGAAAGAAGTTTCACGTACCACCTTTATAAATCATACAATGGGATTCCGCCAGGTTTCTCGGAGTTGAATGTCGGCACATTTAAGCGGAGATTGTTTGAGTTGGTGTTTGAGCAGCAATCTATGGGAGTAATACGCTAGGGTTTGCTGTGCTCGGCGCATCGCAGATTTATATTCATTTATATTTATATTGTACAATTACTTACTGTATTTTTTTTTCTCTATGGTTTCATTATTCTTTTTTTTGCTTATACTTTTTATATGGTTTGTAGACTTATAGAGATAGGAAAGACAATGTTTGTTATGCAAGGTTAAATGGTAGAGCAGCGTACCAAGACTTTGTCCTGGTAAAACTGAATCTCGCCTTAGGGTTACCATTTTGATTTGTTTTGATTTTGATTTTCTCTCCTTTCACTTCTATTTTATATAATGTAAGATTCTTTAGTTACTGTACTAAGCATACTCGCTGTATAATCCTAATTTGAATGGTAATAAAGACATATTATTATTATTATTATTATTAAATGCAACGAGTGTACAGTAGTTAGAAGAATCATCTTTAATAATTAACACTGTTACGTTTTAAAATATGTTGGTTTATTTAAACGTAGTAATTGTAAAAAAAAACGATGGCGGTATATCTGATACTACTGATTAGTTCTGCCCACGATCACGCATTATCGTAGAACACCTTACAGCTTTACAGAGGTCGACAAAATGGCGGGACCATTAAACGAATACAAATTCAAACACGTGTATAGAATAAAAGGATACACATTTTAAAGTAATCGGTAATGAATTAAAAGAGTAGGTTATAAATGATTATGGGGTGTAGATAAATAAACAAAGCGTAGGAAAATGATTCTATATCAATGTATTGAAATAGTAGGGAGTCAAAACAGCCATAGTATTTATTGATTCTGGTTCTGAAGAGGAGAGTGATGAAGAAGAATTTCAGATTATTAGTAGCAAGTAGTAGAGCGCCAGCATACGTTCATATTCCTATCTTTTGGCATCGCGGCAAAGTATTTATTTATGTATGTATTTCGAATACGGAATTAAAATTTGTCGACTACGGTATATACATGCATAAAATAGTGACAACTTTTGAAAGACATCTCTCATTACTAAACTCGACACATGCTGTTGTATAATTGATTAGTAAATAAAAACACTTAACATTGCACTGTGTAATTCTAATATCCTGCTGTGTCTGTCTGCACGCAAACATAACACACTGTAAGATGAAAGCTATTGGAAAGGTTAGTTGCCTATACATCGGTAACTTAGTACATAAAAAAGTACCTATTAAATCGTAAACAACACACGATAATCTTGTAATGAATTCGCATTTAATTATTAGCAGACTGTACATACATAAAGTGTAGGAGCAAAACAATGATGTAAATATCAATAGGAATACCACACACTATCGAAGTTGTAACATCGTACGCAAAACTCTGTGGAAAATTGCTATGTAATTAAAGCAAATAGTATTATAGTCATTGTTGATTTTATAACACGCTTTTATTATTCGTTACGCTAACAAATGTACACTTACAAAATTCATTTCATTGGGATATCATGTTACATCTGAATTTTACATTGATATAAAACCAGATAAAACTCGTACTTCCCATATGTTTGTATTATTAGACGATAATCGACTTGTTTAGAAGTAAATCAATATAAAGTTTTGATATTCAGGTATGTTCTAGTTTGTAGCCTAATAATATATGTTCGTTATTTTATCCTGCACAGTCGTAGACATAGAACATCTGTAAACTATATGATAAAGTATTAGGTAATTCTATTAATCACGTCTTTTATAATTTAATTTCAACCGTAGCTTAAAAACATAACCTCAATAAGCTCTTACGTATGTGAGTACGAAAAATATACTGTTACTGTTAACAGTGTTAACGATACGGCAATTTAAAAAACAGTGGTTATTTAAATATTTTTCCCATACTACTTTTACATATGTACCTATATATCATATCATTTGTATTACATAGGTTTAATTTGATTTATATAATTTTTTGTGTTGATACTAAACACGATAGACCACCAAATTAACGTGTGAATCTTTTTGTTGTAAAGTATGGTGTGGGACTACTGAAGAAGAATAGTCGATGTTACTAATTTAAAGCGGATGAATAAATAAAACGCGATTTAGTAGATAAAACTTTTGATGTTCAATATCTCCTAAAATTTTCTTTATTCATTGAATTAGTGTGTTCTTATAAATCATCCCATACTTTTTTCCAAGGTTTATCTGTAGTACGCATCAGCAACGTTGCAGAGGGCCGTATATTAACCGGAAGTGAAGCAAAAGCGTAAATTTGCTAGACTAGATGACACTCCCTAACTACAAGTTTTATAACTGTTAGATTTTGGAAACAAAATTCGAACGAACCATTTTCGTAAATAACCCTGTAGGTATACATTGAAATAGTTTATTTTAATAGTTACGATCTCTATTGGCTGATGAGATGTGTAGTACAAAATGAAAAATATGTTCTCAACAAGAAGGGATTGACAGGGATATATAAAATTTGATTTTTACAAAAACATAAAATTTAAAAAAAAATTAACAACACGAAAGCAGTACCTACTATCACAACGACACACATTTACAAGATATTGTATTCTTTTATTCTTCCAATACATTTATACAGTATTTTGATATTTGTTACGTGCTATATCTAGACAGACAGTTCATTATTTATATTTTTAACTATAGATAATAGGTAGGTAGTTATAAAGAATTCGCTTGATTTAATTTGAACATATTTGATCTATTATCACCGGTACCTATTTATGTATCTATGTCTAAATTTAATGATTAGAATATTATCAATGATGTTCTCTTAAATAACCGAAAACTTTTTTTTATTTTTATCTCAGTAATCCATGTATTTGTGTAATTGTTAATCATGAACTATATGTTTCTTAAAAACTGTGTATTATGACGGTAAGTGCATGCTAATAAATGAATACCTAACAAAAACGTATTGCAATACATGCTGAAATTGATGGTAAATTTTTTTGTATGCCTGGTCTTACTCGTATACCTCTAATATCTCCATTTGTTGAGGAAATTTTTATTGAAACAATTCCGTACACGGCCCATATTACGGAAAAGCTTTTTCTATTATCTACAAAAGAGTCTAAAAGATATATTTCATTGAGACATACATTACGTTAGGATTTTTATTACTATAACAGTTGGGCTGAAAAGTTCGTAACATAGAAAACAATTTTTTTTTTGATAAAATTTGATTTTATTATTCAATATAGTTGCCTCCGAGACAACGATTATAGCGGTCATACAATTTTTCGATACCATGTTTATAGTACGATTTGTCTTTAGGCTCAAAATAGGCTTCAGTTTCGGCGATTACGCCTAAATTTCTTTCTAGCGAGCATTCTTTTGAGGTCTAAGAACAGGAAAAAGTCGCTGGGGGGCATATCTGTAGAATGCGGCGGGTGCGGCAGCAATTCAAACCCCAATTCATGCAATTTTGCCATCGTTTTCATTGATTTGTGACACGACGATGCATTGTCTTGGTGAAAAACACTTTCGTGTTTTTCAAATGGCGCCGTTTTTCCGCGATTTCGCCCTTCAAACGCTCCTATAACGCTATGTAATAATCGCCGTGGATAGTTTTTCCCTTTTGAAGATAGTTGATAAATATAATACCATGCGCATCCCAAAATACTGGTGCCATTACCTTGCCAGCCGACTGTTGCGTCTTTCCACGCTCTGGAGTCAATTCATCAGGTGCAGTCCACTCGGCTGACTGTCGATTGGACTCTGGTGTGAAATGATGGGAGCCATGTTTCATCCATTATCACATATCGATGCAAAAGTTCAGGTTTATTACGATAGCACAGCTCCAAACACCGCTCAGAATCATCAATTCGTTGTTGTTTTTGTTCGATTATGAGCTCGTGCGGCATCCACTTTGCACAGAGCTTTCGCATACCCAAATATTCATTCACGATGTGTCCAACCACGTTCCTTTGATATCTTTAGGATCTCAGCTATCGCGATCAACTTCATTTTACGGTCATCCAAAATTATTTTGTGGTCTTTGTTGATGTTGTCGTCGGTAAAAGCCCTTTTGGAGCGTCCACTGCGTACATTGTCTTCAGTGCTCATTTCGTATCGTTTAAACTTAGCAAACCACTCCTCAACGGTTGATTTTCCTGGTGCAGAGTCCGAATAATGTTTATCAATTTTAACACCGAAGTATTTCTTTCTTGGCGTGCGTACGTGTACACATCGAGGCCTTACATCTTATTCGCATATATTTGTGGAAAATTAATAGTGGAGTAGAGTCGCCCGGTGGCGCAACGGTGTTGCGAGTGTGCCGCGATAGCCATGCTCGGTGGTTGGACTCCACCTCCGGTCGACATATTTTTAAAAATAAAAATATGTTTAATTAATTGGCGGTTGGAGAAATGCATTATATATAACTGTTTATCAAGCCAAGCCTTGGCTTCAACAGTATTTTTTTCGCCAAAAAAACAATGCTTTATTAACACTCTAAATTCCCTTTTATCCATTTTTTTCAAACTAACAAAAGTTGCTTCACTCAAAATGTTCTATCCCACAAATAGTCCGACAGCTGTCAAATTTATACACGTATCGTATCTTGAAGGTTAGGGCTAACTTAAAATCATATGGATTTAATACTAGTAGCGCCATCTATGCGTCACCCTACGTTGTTCCAATTTGCCACGTCGTTGTCATGGAAGATTGACTGATTGGTAAGGCGGAGAAATTTAGATATCACGCAGGAGCGGCGAGCGAAGGTGTTGCGTTGTCAAAAGTGAAACATACGAAAGTCGTACAATAAATACCGCAGTAGAGTAAGAGTGAATAGTTATAAGCAATTATATTTATATTATTGTTGTTTTTAAACATTCACGAAAAACATTAATAATTTGTAATGATTGGGTTAAACATCTTCTATTCTTGTATGAAGAGCATGATCTATCAGTGTCTACCGACGTAATAATTACGTAGTTAAAATGTTCTTTAAACGGTCCACGCGTGTTTAAAGCGATTTCGTTGATTCAGACAGGATCCACACTAAACAAATAACTTGAGCAGCATCGTATTTTAGATAGATAAACGGCAACTTGTTACGATTTGGTTTTGCACTCATAATTACGCTACAATATATAACATGATTACCAAATAGTGATAATTATCAACGCAATAAACACCAGTATGTAACTAAATATACAAGATTTTACAAGACGCCCGACCGAGATCAGTGACGGTGTTCACTAGTCGAAAAATTAAAATCAGCTTCGCTAGATGTTTATGCGTGCTATCTATATGTCCCCGCGTTATGTATCGGTGAATAATACTAGTGATTGGCGGAATTGTATGATTTTAGTAATCGAATTAATCATAACAGGATGATTCACTCAATTGCCTAGGTATGTATTAGTAAAAAGTAATACCTACATTCTACATAGAAACAACTTACAGCTAGTACGGCGAGTATGATGAGGACCAAATGGACTAATGCTCACTTACTTGCCAACATGCAAAAAACAAAATTGTAACAGAACAGAGCTTTTTTCTTAATATTTTTCACAGCCCCCTGCGGCGCGTAGGAATACAATACAGGAGTATCTTTAATAATGACATTTTCCACAGGTGTACCAAAGAAATGATACACGTGAATGCTGCACTATAATAACATACATACATGTTAGTATTAGTACTGCAGCGAGGCACGTGTGTTTCATCGGATAATAAGAAACGTCGTATAGTGTTTTTTTTTTTAATGTGTGGTGGGTGCTTAGTTGCAGTGACTCCGTAAGCTGTATTACTTGTCTGGCTATCACTGCAACTCTTGCGGTGTAGTTTAGTGTGTGTAAGTTGTGTTTAAATGGCTTTGTGACAGCATCATATCGCCTTTTATGATGCCGCGCTGTTAATCACTTTGCTCCCAACAGCGAATGGCAAGTCGATCCGGGATTAAACTCTCTGAAAAAATGTCACCGTCCCTCCAGAGAATTGAACCCCGGCACCTATCGTCCTCTCACAACAATAGTCAGCCGCCTAACCACTGCGGCCATCAACCCGTTAATGTCATAATAAATATATGTAATAATTGTGTTAATTTAATAAAAATGTTTAAGATGTTTACATTAGAAGTGGGATCGTTTAACACGAAGTGCTAAAGTAAAATTTTAAGTGTCTTTCTTTTCTTTTCCCGTTTGTTTTGTAAGTTAACGATAATAAGTACCGATATGTCGGACGGTGAGAATAATGCATCTAACCCAGGCGTTGGTCAAAGTGAGCTCCCTAATATGCAACAAATGATGGAACAGGTTTTCAAACAATTATTGAGGGTAAATCAAAATACAGTGCCTACAGTAGAAAAAAATGAGATAGAAAGAATTGACTTTAAATTAACAAGATATGATCCGGATAGTAGTAACTATTCTATGGGTGAGTGGCTAAAGGATGTTAATGACATTAGAATTGGACAAAGAATAAACGAGCAAGTAATGATTTTAAAAGCTGGTGAAGCGTTACAAGCAAAGGCCTGTACATTCTATGATGGATGGAGACCTTTAGTTAGAAATTGGAACAATTTAGAAAAAGATTTGTTGACCGCATTCCCAGATTATGAAACTTATCATACAAAGTTGTTACGAGCTGCAAATATGAAAAGCTCGGATTTTTAGTAGCATTAGTGAATACGGTCTAGAGAAAGTGCGGAGCTTATATCGATATTACCCTGATCTACCTTGAGATCGTGTTTTGTCACCTGTAATAGGTGGCATCACATCGAATGCTGTGCGACACGGTATAAAGTTGCATGAGCCAAAAGATCAAAAGAATTAATGCTTCGATGAATAGACAGTTTGAGGCAGAGAATGATAGCCGAGAACCACTCGCCAAGAGATACAAGACGGAAAACAGCCGATTCCTCGGAAAGTGTTTTAGCTGTGGAAAATCTCGGCATAAGAAAAACCAATGTCGCGATACAATTCCAAATATCGACTAAACCCAAACTGCTAGGCAAATGAACGACAACGATTTACTGCCTAAATGTAACTTCTGCAAGCGCGTCGGTCATACTGAAGCAACTTGTTTCAACAAGTTAGACAAGTGTCAGATAAGATGTGTAACCATCAACCGCAACCGGTGCGAAATTATGCCAACTGCAAGTGCACCATTGGGAGATCACAATAGTAAATTTACTTCTATGGTAGATTCTGGAGCGGATTGGTCTGTTATCCACCATCATGTCGTGAAATCTATTGGTGCAGTTATTATACCCTCACAGCAAAAACTCGGATTAGGAAAGGAATTACAAGCTTTGGGACGGTGTGTGCTTTATGTCGTTCTACAAGAAATCACTTTAGAAATCGATTTCTTGGTAATACCAGATGACACAATTCCTGGAGTGGAGGCGCTAATTGGTTGGGAGACTATTTCACAGCCTAGAAAAAAGATTGTTGTCCGAAAACATGGTTTAGACTTACAACATAGCGAAGCAAAACCACAAATTCGAATTGTAAAAACACAGAATGAGACGTCAGGATTGAACGAGTGGCAATATAAAAGATTGGCCACTTTATTGGAGGTCGTGCAGGCTCAATCTATTGACGCTGTGACAACAGGAGTGCTGCAAATACAATTGAAAGATGAAATTTCTGTGGCATTTCGTCCCAGGCGATTGGCGCATGCTGAAAGGACGCATTTGAAAATAATGATTAGAGTTATTGGAGCAAGGAACTATACGAGAGAGTAGCTCACCTTATGCTAGCCCTATAGTTTTGGTAAAGAAAAAGGATGGATCTTTAAGATTGTGTGTAGATTACCGCGAAATCAACAAGAAGGCTGTTAGGGACAGGTATCCACTGCCTAATTTACGTGATCAACTGGACGTATTGGATAAGTTGTTGGACCTTTAGTGGTCAACTGTGGGAACTTAAATGGTCAATTGTTGGACCTTAAATGGTCAGTTGTGGGACCTTAAATGGTCAATTGTTGGACCTTAAATTGTCAATTGTGGAACATTAAATGGTCAATTGTTGGACCTCTAATGGTAAATTGTTGGACCTAAAATGTTCAATTGTAGAACCTTAAATGGTCAATTGTTGACCTTAAATGGTCAATTGATGGACCTTAAATGGTCAATTGTTGGACCTTTGTGGGGTTTTAAGTGGTCAATTGGTGCATCTTAAATGGTCAATTGTTTAAGGAATGAAGAGCGTGAGGCCAGGCTACATGCAGGATGGTCGTGTTAGCATTAGTACTGCAGCGAGGCACGTGTGATTCATCGGATAATAAGAAACATCGTATAGTGTCAATGCCATAATAAATGTATGTAATAATCATGTAATCATTGTGTTAATTTAATAAAAACAACTTTAATAAAGACAACCTTACAAGTGCATGTGTTACACGTGAATCCACTCTTGGTGCTGACAATTTTATCGCAACATTTTTATATTAACTGTTTGTATATGAAAATAAATTTAGAATTTAATGTAGTTTGTCCAATTTCCTGGTCTTCAAGTAGGTTTCCTCTCCGTAGGGGTCTAATACTTGAGCGTAGGTTTTCACAGCTGTCGCTTACTGTGTTGAAGTCTTCCGGGTGTTGTCGCGTAGATAAGTTTACACTTGACGTTGCGCTGATCGTGCTGTCAGCTTCTACAAAAGGTTTCTAAAGACTGATGTTGTTGTCTTCTGCTCTTCGTTATATACCTTATTTCTTGCATTGGACAGACAGAAAGAAGTATCCAGTGCAGAATTAAGGAACACCGACGAGATATCCAACGTGAATATCCAGAAAGATCTGCAGTAGCTGAACACCTATTCCAAGATGGGGACCATCACATTAATTATAATAACGTTAAAGTCTTAACTAAAACTATGCTGTACCATCAGATATTCATTCGTGAATCACTGGAAATTATGAAGAATCTAAGTAACTTCAACCGAGAAGATGGGTACAACCTGGGCAATACCTGGCGAATAACTTTACAAGATCGTTGATGTAACCACAACACCGGAACGAATGCATCTCATCGAATTGGAACTGGAGATCTTCTAAAGGAGCTGAGAGCATGATCAGCGAAACGTGAACTACGCGACAACACCCGGAAGACTTCAACATCGTAAACGACAGTCGTGAAATCCTACGCTCAAATATTGAAGCATGCTTTTTCAAGACATTGGACATATACCACACATCAGATATATACATAGTGCTATATGCGCAATAATAACCTAAAATATGTACTTAGGTAAAGGCTAGTTTACATGATGTGTAAATTTAGTCAAAATTTTGCTAAATGTTAAAATGATGAATTGTTGACCGGAAGTTTATAAAAAGGTTAACATTAGGTAGAACACCGAACACGTACACTTATGTAACGGCTAGGTGATATGGTCTTTTTGGCTTTGGCTTTTTTTTGTATTATTAATGTAAATGATGTATCTATTTTGATGCCAATAAATTCCTTTATTATTATTATTATTATTATTATTATATCACTGAGTGTAAAAATACAATTTTTAGATCTTACTACTTATCCTTAGATAAGGCGGATTTAAAAGCAAGCTGGATTGGAAGCAGCTGGATGTAATCTTAAAGTTGATAAAAACGTCTCTGCAAAGATTACTTTGTTTACTTGTGTATACCATATGATTTCAGGCCAGACATATACGGGCATGTGTTTATAACGGGGTGGGCATAAGTCACCTAGCAGCCTTGAAAACAGGGCATGCGTCAGTTAGTATGTCAGTTAGTAAGTTAGTATGCTTGTCGACCTCGAGACAGGTAAATACCGGTATTGTTGCGTGGTTAGATAGTTTTCTCTCGAGTGGAATGGCACAAAATGTTCGAGTCAAGTTTTCGTTACAACAGCGTATATATTTGTTGAAACAGTTTTATTGTCTTGATTGCAATTATGGAGCCATTGACGAGACACATGGTTGAATTAGCCAAAAAAGTTTGAAAAGATCGGTAGTGTTCAAGATGCAAAGAAGGTTTCAAACATTGGATAACAATCGAGTTCGATATCATCAATGAAGACCTCGCAATGCTCGCCCGTATTGTTAATTCGATCGAAAAACGTTATTTGAAGTGTATCGAATTGAACGGTGAACATTTTGAACACCTATTGTAAATATTTTTGCGGTATAATGAAAGGAAACCAATGGTTTTTAATCTTGTGTTATTGTTTTTTAAAATTACTTAAATTTTTTAAATTTGTGCAAATTTGCCAGGTGACTTATGCCCACTCCTGTATAGTTTACCTAATTAATTGAAAAATGTATTGTATAATGTATATGCTTATTGAAGGTATCTGTGTATAGTATGCATATCAATTTTGGTTAAAATTCGTATTCTGATTCATCACTTGAATATTGATGTTTGAATATGATTTTTTATTAATAATTTTGCCAACTGAAAATGTTGCCGAAATTATAAATGTTTATTCGTTCGAAACTTCACAGCGCATATTTGTGCTGTCTCTATTTGTAGTGGTTTTTGACATTTTCAAAAATTAAAGTTAATTGTAGCGTATTTTAGTTCCAATAGTATAACGAGGGCAATAATAGAATAGAACTGAGTGAAAATAAAATGAAATTAATGAAAAATAATGACTTACTGTATTTGTAAAATTAAGGAAATAGTAGATTACTGTTTAAATATTGTACTAACAGAGAGAGTAACGTTATTTTTTTAATGTTTTATGTTTTAGGTTCTGTTTAGTTGTCTTGAAGTGGATGATTTTTTATACTACACTTTCAAGATCTTATGTATTTTTGTTTCCACTGCAAAAGCGGATAATCAGTATGGCTAGATCACCGTTAATGGGTAAATATAATAATATAAATATAATAATAACTCCATGCATTATCTATGCAGTATGCTTTATAAATAAGTCTCTACCATTAGATATGTATTCTGGCAACGTTTATGTTGTGCAGGGTGATTCAGAATAGTAATAGTTCGAAGTTTTAGAAGACTATTAAAGATGTTAATATAAAAAAATATGTTTCATTACATGAGTTTTGCACAGAATATAATACTTCTTCTGTCGCAAATTATGGTGCCTTCCTACAGATTTTTAAGCAAATTTCTCTAGATACGTTCTGCAATTTTGTAATTGTACGTAGGTACTTGCTGTTCTTTGACTAGTATTAAATTATCATATGAAAAATATGATGAATTATAAATTGTTGGTCTTATTAGATC
This sequence comes from Holotrichia oblita, assembly GCA_023690525.1. Taxonomy (NCBI): domain Eukaryota; kingdom Metazoa; phylum Arthropoda; class Insecta; order Coleoptera; family Scarabaeidae; genus Holotrichia; species Holotrichia oblita. The sequence continues at coordinate 99,666,371 of CM043019.1, forward strand.
TAACAATAAGCTGTTTAAAGAAATTTTGTGAAAACGCTAATTTATTTTTAATGAGAATTGAATTATAGTACACCACAACTGTTGTGCTTTATTTTACGGTATAAAAATTTGAATATACATGAATTTTTGGAGAATATTTTTCTGCTGAATACTAAATTACATTTTACCAAGTCACATTTTAAAGCTAAAGTGAAATATGAGGGCGTATTTTTATGTTATCTACCTAGCCATGAAAGAAAGCACATAAGAGAACAAAAAAAATTTCTACATAACTTCCTTCAACAATAATATACTTATTCCATCTTTTTTGCCTCATACCCTCAGAAAAAAATGGCTTCAGTAACCCCGCAAAATATTATGCTTGTTGATCAGACCCAAAACGCTTTCCTTGAGATGCTTTTTTAAATTATTGAATAAGAAGAAGTCTGACGGAGCTAGGTCGGTAGTTGCCTTAACTCTATAAACCCACAGTCATTGATTATGTACTGAACTTTGTTTGCCTTATGAACCCGGCAATTGTCGTGCAGCAACAAGTTTTTGTGGATAAGAATGCGAGCGTTTTCCTCTAGAGCACTTTTTAAATTTTTAATTGTGTTTCAGTAGGCCTCTCCATTTATGGTAGACCCTCTTGGCATATATGCAATAAGCAAGATTGCTTCAACATCCCAGACAACAGCTGTCATCAGTTTTTTTCCAGAAAATTGTCTTGGCCTTTTTTGGTGGTGGAGAGTCCTTATGAACATGCATGGATTCTTGTTTAGTAGGAGAGTTCCAATAATGATGTACTCAAGTCTCATCCCCGGTGATACTTCGAAATAAAAATGTTTTGACCCTCTCCAACTTGGCCAAATTTTCTTGAGAAACTTCTTTTCTGTACAGTTTTTGTTCAGGTGTAAGCAATCTGGGTATCCACAGTGCAGACACCTTCTTCATACCCAAATCATCATGCAAAATTTTGAGGACAGTTGCTCCGGATATACATAGGTACTTCATTGGCAATTACAGAGATCTTTACACGCCGATCTTTCAGTACCAAATTTTCGACTTTTCGCACAATGTCTTCAGTTCGAATTTCAACAGGTCGTCCGGACTTTGGGTTATCAGATTGACTCGACCCCATCGAAGAGTTTAGACCAATATTTTACTTGATAATAAGATGGTGCATCTTCCCCATAGACAGCAATCATTCTTTCATGAATTGCTTTTGGACCATTGCCTTCTTTGTCAGGAACTTTATTACGTTGCGATGTTCAACCTTAATTTCACTCATTTTATCGAGAAGTAGACCGTCTCAAATCTCTTTAAACAGCACAAACTAAACACAACTTAGCACATGTACTTTTAACAGTGACAGCAATTTTCAATAATTTGTTTGACATCGTCACTCTTTTGTTTTCTAGCTAAGTAGATAACATAAAAATACACCTCGTATATTTATTTTGAGAACAGAACTCATGGAAAAAGAAAAAATTGAAAGCAAACATATCACAAATACAAATTTTCTTCCTTATGGATTATCTGCAATTTATTTTATATAAAAAAAATTATGTATGATATTTATAATATATTTCACTTCTATAATTAATATAATATATAATACAATCCTTGTTGTAATGTATTTATCTAAATCTAGATGACAGAGAACAATCTGTGCTTCAGCATTTAGCTAGGTAGCTCTGCAGTGTCGCATTTATTGTACAAAAGATGATGTAAAAGAATCCAAGTATAAAAAAGCGTCAGTAAACAATTCTGCCACTTTTGTTTATTACCTATCTTTTTGAATTATTGTACCTGGTGTTTGCATCGGTACTAAATTTGCAAGAGTTTCAATGATATTGCTAGATTCGATTGGTAATATTTTTTCAAACGTCTGTTCGTCCATATTTATATTTACCTTTTTCCATATCATCTTTTACATCTGAGTTAATGACAGTTTAGGTAAAATAGGTTATTATTTTTACTATTGACTTTACCATCGTTCCAGTGGCGTAGCCAGGGTAGCTCCGAGGAGGACTGGCCCCTCTCCGAAATTGTACTGTATCCATAATTCGAATTTTATTGAAAAATATTAAGTAAAATAATTTTTTTCAGTAGAAACGATAAATCTAAATAGATCCGAGAAAAATAAGTATCTATTGCAATACTGCACACTCACACAGAGTTGCCAGGTTGGGCGATTTATCGCAATTTGAGCGACTTCTAACACAAAATTGCGACAACTTTTTGAAGAAATCGCAAGTCGCAAATTGAGCGATTTCAAATTGTTTAGGTTGCACTTAATTTGATTAATTTTATTATTTACTGTACAAATATACATCTCAAAACATTATATGTTATACGGAAATTGTAGTACCTTTCATTGTAGCGGTCAAACATTTTTATATTACAAAGTTTGTTCGTTAACGTGTGTTTACCACACAATACCCGTAAAAATTTATAATGAATTACATGATTTCTAGTCGGGAGTTGGTCTTCCGCACTTCAACTGTGACAACTGTCAGAATTTGGATGATTTTAAAAATGTTAAATATACTTTTTCAAAACTTTCGTTCCTTTTTAGTTCTTCAACCCTTTTAGCCCCTCCCAAAACCAAAATTCTGGTTACGCCACTGCATCGTTCGACGTATTCACGCACCGTAAAATGTGCCTTAACTGTCCAATCTGTATTATTTATCACTTACAAGATGTAAAATAATTAAAATTGATTCTTGTCTTGTTTGTCTGTCTAATTTTAAAAGTGAATATGAATTTGAAATTGTAATAGTTGCATATAACTCTAGCATTTTAATTAAACGGCAGATAAGAAAATTAGAGATGGGTATATTCAACAAGTAGAGCTAGGTAAGTATTTGTTTAATAAATAAACCTAGTTCTTAAAAAAGGAAATATTAGGTTAAATTTTTACAAAGAAGTTGTCAATAACAGATGAACTCTTTACTGTTTTGGCAAAATAATGTGAAGGAAAGGAATACAAAGTAGACTATAAAAAGAAAATCAAAGTGCTTTAGTAATTTTAAGAAAATTAAAAGCACACCAGGCTAAAAATAAGAATGTTTTGTGAATACAATATATAATAATTGTACAATTAAAGGTTCTTCCGGGCTTTAGATGTATTATATTATGGAACGACATTTTCACAGTTCACTGATTAGGCAAAAATGTGTACAGGCCAGCTTTTAAATCGACACCACCGCAAGCTAACGTCGACCTTATCTACTAATAATAATATCTACTATAAATCCTAATGAAGGCCACACAATGTAACCCCTCTACATTGTTATTAAGGTTTAGGAAATTCCGTAACGGTATCGATTATGTTGCTGTCCACTGTACACATATTGTACAAGTTGCTTACTTCTTAAGGATGTATATAAAAGTCTCGAGGATGTTGCAGCTAATTTCTCTTTTTCAATATTGTATTCATTTCTAACACATAAATTTTATTGCGGGTTAACTATTTTTATCTGCTAGGTAAAAAAACATTTTCCAAAAGTTTGCTCTTCAGGGTAATTTATCATTTATGCATTTGTTATACATTGTAAAATACATCCTTCTTCAGGCCTTTGTCAAAGATTCTCGATATTAAAGTAGGTGTAGAATATGGAGTGAGTGAAGGTAATGCAAACGCTTATGTACAATTATCAACTATTAACCTTCTAGTTTGTTGAAAGAAAAAATACAATCATGCATTGGTGTCATAAACTGAGCATGTGGTATTCTTCTACCACACCACATATATAATCTGTGAATATAATAATCTCGAATGGACCAACAAAACAGTCATAAAAGCTTTTGTAACAGCGCCGTAACTTTAAAGATTAAATGGATGGCATAACAAATACTACACCAGGGTAATAAATTTGCGGAACGTATCATGAATTTAAAAAGGGCGTTTTGTGTGGATGAAATGTGGTTTCACTCATTGTTATTCTTCGCAACAGGGATGATAGTTTTTAAGTATGAGGCTGTATTATATCGATCCTCACAAAATTTTAAGATAGATACGTATATGATATTATTATTTTTAATAATATTTGGGGAAAATATAATTCCGCTTACCATCTTCAATGTCCTAAGTAACGTATCATCTAGCGTTGCAGTGATCCCCACATAATTTTAAGTTTATTAAAAATATCTAATTTAGTTATCTTTACTAACTTCATATTTTCATTGTCTATAACTCAAGTCAATTAAAACCGAAAAGCGCTCTAAATATTATAGAAATAATAATGAGTATAATTTATAACCGCAATGCTTACCAATTCACATGGAAACGTAACTGTGTCTTTTGAGTAGATATGCACAGAAAACATTTCATAGTTGTAGAAGAACCATCTCCAAAACACTACTAATGCCACTTTTTGTGTTGTATCTGAACTCGATTTAATGTAAACAACAAAAATGCGATTTTAACGACTTTAAGTAAAAAAAAAGAAAACGTGATACTAGCATTAAAAAGTATTAGCAGCAACTTCAGTAAAATTATTACTCAACGAAAATAAAAATTGATGTATGGAATTAAGTTTCCTTTTAAGCCGCAAGGGTTTTTAAAAACAACCTTTATTTTAATTCTAAAATAATTATACAGAGACAAGTACTATGCTTAGATGTTACAAATAGACTGACATTACATATGTGTATTCTAATTTACATCGCATCTGCAATATTCATTTATCTTATCTACTAGGAATGCCAGTTCACTCTTCATACTAGAGCTCCGTGGAATCTGCTGATATGACACCTCCACCGCTAGAAAGGTTCTTGGCGTCTCTCGGGAAGAACCTTGACTGGGCTTCCTGGATTTGCAGCTGATTGTTTTCTTCTTTTTAGATATACCGATTTTAAGTGTCTGTAAATTATAATACATAATATAATTAATACAATAGAAATAATGCTAACCGAATTTCCATAGGAATGATGTATAATGGTTTTCCATAGTTCTGGAGTCTTCGCTTCTTCAATATACGCTTCCATTCGTTTGAAATCTTGTAGATTAAGTTTATTCAATTTAATAGATTGTATTTTGTTCATTAATTATTTGCGATCGAATCTTCGGTAAATGAAATATATCTCCTTTTATTATTCCCTCTTGATAACTAAATTTTTCTTGATTTATTTCGATTGAGCAATTCGGTTTTAATCTAAGTAACGTGTTGTGTTGAATTTGCAAAATTCCGACTTCAATACAATTAAAAGACACATCGGTAGTATTTGGTGAATGGATCAATATATCTCCTGGACCAATTTGTTGAACTAAAATTTCTTGTATTTCAATAGGTATTTTCTTGCAGCTATCCTTGTTATTCATGAGATTTAAAATACAATTTTCTGTTTTAAGTAACGGTTGTTCTTTACATATGAAAATCTCTTCTATCTTTGGGCAGGTACTTGTTCTTGAAGCATATGTACTATTCTCAACTAGCAAATACGACTTATCTAATGGGATTAAATGTTTATTATAAGGCATAGAATAAATGCGGTAAAACTTATAGTAGGATCAAATAATATAGGTACTGATATCTTAAATAATATTTCCTTATCTTCTACATAATTATTTATGGTAAAATACATATAATAGTTAAAAGTATTTTTCAGTATTAACCTTTGATTTGATTGTACAGTAAATTTAGGTTATCATTTATTTTTTTATTGCGCTTAATGATATTATCGATGGATGTGTATTTTCCATACTTGCGAATATTACGGCATCTTGTATTTCCAAGAATATTCTGGGTTATTAGATTATTGGCTTGATTTATCTTTTCGACTACGGCTTGAATTTTTGATAATGTCTTTAATGCGGTTGTGTGAGCCATTCAAGTGTTAACTTTGTCTGTAAGTGCCTCCTGATTCTTATCTAACTTTGGCGAACATTTCGGTCATTCGATGATGGGAAATTGATTTTAATGCAGATAAACTCCATTCTTGTTGTTTAATCAAGTTATGTTGATTCCTATCTAACGTTTCTAGTATGTTGTCTATTCTTTTCTTTTTCTTCGCTGTCCATCACTCCAACAATCAATTAGCTGCGTTGGCCACAATATCTAATGGTGACCTTTTTTTCTTGAAAATTTGGGAAATAGCTCATGAATTGTCGCCTCTGACTGACTGATACTGATATGTCTCCTGAATCAAATCATATATACTTATAGATGTGTAACCTAGTGGTGACATCCTCTTTCGTATAAGTTGTATTCAAGTTTTCGATCTGATTCTTCAATATCGTCATATAATCAAATAGTTCTTGACCTTAAATTTGTAAATAAAATCATGTTTCTTCCTTGGACTAGTCGCGCTTGGCCTAGTTGGTAAGATAAAATATAGTTTTTAATTTGCTGTACCTTCTGTGGTTGGCTGGTTATCAGTCGGATCGTCGTTATTATCAGGCTGATCGATATTATCTTCATCCTGTAACAAAGATTGCTTAAAGAATTTCCCTCTTCTTCTTAATAACATCTTTGGATAATTTAGCTTTTCTTCCGTTTCAATAGTTTTCTCGCTTACTTTCACAATTTTCTTTATCGAATTTCGGTTTTAATTTGTTTTTTTCATATACTTGCTGTCCGACATCAATATCGATTTTTGGTTCATTTTTGTTTACCTTTGCGCAAGTTTGCTATTTAGCCTTTTTCTAAATTATTAAGTACTCGATTATTAATTATTTTTATTTGCTCGGCCCTGTCATTAATGAACTGTTGCGTGATTTTGCCTTCATTTATATCAAACGGTAAATTAACTCCGAATGTCCATTTATAACTTTCTGAATGGTGTAAATTTTGTACTGGAATGTAAGTTGTTGTTGTATTCTAATACTGCAGTTAATAAATTATTCTCAAAGTGTTATTACCCTTAATATCTTGCAACGCATAGATCCCGTTAATGTGTTATGAAATCTTTCCACTATTCCGTTCGATTTGAATTTCCTACGGCCGTGATATGTAAATTTATCTTGTGTACTTTACAAAAATTCTTCAATAACAACATTATCGAATTCTTTCATAGAATCGGCTATTATTACAAAGCGAGGTAATCCTTTATGATGACTGTAAATTTGATAAAACTATTTATTATTGTATTGGCATTTTTGTCTGTTACTACTAGGTATTGTTAGTACATTAGAGAAAATGATCTATAACAGTTAACATTATTCTGTTATTCATGTCAACACAAATCAATATGCAACTGTTCGAAGTGGGTCTTTTTTAGGCGTATAAGTATGTGAGATATCGGCTGCTTTATGGTGTTTCATCATAATGCTATACCTATACGTTTCACAATTATAATGATACTCATACAGATTTTCTAAGTTAAATAATTAATAATTTCAATAACGATTCATAAACTTCGTTAACACCTTTAGTGCTTTTACGTGGTATAATGACATTCATTTTCTGCTGCTACTCTCATCTTCTACATCTTCTACCACTTTATTACAAATTTTCTACTTTAATTTTGTAAATGATTCTTGTATCATTTTAATTATCTCTCTTTCAATATTTTTATGTTTAAAATATATGGCGTTTTTCTTTTCCTAAAACTAAACATTCTCTTAACGCTTGAACAATTGTTTCCCACGATCCTGTTAAATGGTAAAGTTACAATTGTTCTATTGTTATCAAATATTTTACATCTTCTAATTACAGGTGTCGTCAAGTTACGGGTAGCGTCTAAAAACAATTTGATTCTCGGCTAAATTTAATATTTTTTCCGAATAAGGGACAGACACTTCTACACTTCCATTATCCGAGTGAATTGTATTATTAACGCTGTTTTCTTCGTTTTGTTTGTTCTTGATCCTCATTGTTTTCTGGAGGTAAATTATTTATTATTTCATCTAATTCCTCTACAGTGATTTCGGCCAACGATTATCGCCATT
>CM043019.1:99674746-99724726 GCA_023690525.1 Holotrichia oblita
CTCGGTCTGGCGAAAACCAAGACTGCGATACGGAGTGCAGTGGCTGAGTGGGTAACAAAAGCACACCTGTTACACTGGCATAAATGGATGATGGGACAGCCGTCAAGGCAATTAGCAGAAGATGTGCTGGCTCTCAACCGAGTACAGCTTAGAATAGTGATGAGTCTATTACAGATTTGTTATCTTTGAAGATTAGGCTATTTATAATGAGGAGGAACAGGCAGCCTACCACATTATCTTTGAATGCGTTGCATTGGAACAACAGAGACTGCCATTGTTGGAAGAAAAAACTCACTGACAGGACTAACCTGTTTATCTAAAGAAATTCAGTAGGCATAGAATAATACAATAGGCCATAGACCGCAGTTTTAAGGGGAATATGGGAAAAAACTTGACTCGTGCCCAGTGGAAAAACAAACAAACAATGTTAGAAAGCTGCGGAGATAAGTTGAACTGGAAGGGTTGGATAATTTCTGCAGGTACCATATACCGCTAATAGACTTCATTCCTCATTCATTTGTTGCGACGGGGGACTCAAGCTAGGTACATTCGCCATAAATACATTCTTATCTAACAGTGTTACATCATTCTCCTAGTAAGTATAAGTTACCCTGGTGTAGTATTATTCCTAGACCAAATTTCATTACGCTGTTCATCCATTCGGCTTATGTTGAATATGCTTGTGAATTATGTACAATAGTGCAACTTAAAACTTTTCGCAAAATGTAACTAATATTGGTCTACAGAAATATGGCCTTATGTGAAGAAACAGATTAAACATATTATGTGAGTAATGTACAGTCTAATCAACATATCAATGTATATAAAATAAAGTATAAATTGTAGTAATTTTGTTATGATATTGCTTTGGGATACGTTCACTGGAAAATAAAACTTCTCAAATTTGCAGGTATTTTATAGTTGTAGATAATCTAATCAAAAGTAACGTAGCATAGAATTTAGTTAATTACTTAGTAGCACCTTAAAATTTTTCAGTGTTTATTGTTTGAAACAATCTATATACATATGAAAGCAACTTTGAAAATGTGAGGAGCTGCGTCCTTTGAACAAACTTCTGATAGTACTTATGACGCATAATATGCTTATCAAGGAGAGATACTTACCACAACTACAGAGAAAAGGATTTTGGACTTCAGTTGATTTGCTTGTTGTAAATCGGGTAAGGAATTTAAAGATTCCAAGGCTCGTGGTCGACTTTGGTAATAAAGTGACGCATATCGACCAGCAGCGTCTTTTCTGTAAAGGCAAATGAATGAATACAAAAATAATAATAATAACAATAATAGAATAACCGAATGCAAAATAAAAACCCATGATAATAAGAATTTTTTATACCTTGTAATTTGTTTATCTTTATTTTGAATAGAAAAGTATAATACATAATAATTTCACATTTGTAGATATTAGTATTGTGATATTCGATCAGTGCTGTAATTTTTCTATACACAAATTGAAAACACCTCCATTTCTTAGATTATCAATTATATTAGAGATGTAAAATGTAATAACTTTAAATGTTTTCATAACTAATAATTAATTTAGGCGCCACGTATCCGCTTCAAAATAAATAAAAAACAGTAATATCAGTATTTAGTACGCTGTTTGTTTTGTTTAAGTACCTACTTACAGCAGGTTTCACATAATTATTTCTAATCCCCCCGGTAGAGTTTGTATTAATTTCTCCCAGTTCAGTCATAGTCATAGATGTTGCATCGCATTAAACAATTTAACAAGTTTATCTTTTTATTTTTATAGTTTAACGACGGGGCATTGAAGATTGCACTAATTAGAAACTTGTTGATGTTGAAAAATATAAACAAGTAAATAACACGTTACAAGTTCGCTGCAAAACCGAACCATAATACGTGTACTTTGATATTTCCTTCTATGTTGTTATGTTATCATCTTTTGCTAATATTTATTTGTCCCTTTTGGTGCCTAGATTGATAACTTGTTTCGTCCAATACCAGCAGTTTATACTCAATACTACAGTAATTTCTAGGAATTCGGTGACAAATAACGCATTGGTTACCTGAAATACACTGCAATATTAACGCGTTATAATTATTGATATATAGAAAACTATATCAGAAGTAAAACTTACAATAGACTAGCGAGAATATATACGTATAAAAGCATCTGGACGCTAATATAATAACAGGGAAACTTTTAATAAAATTGTTAGACATTGGCATAAGATTTATTACTCGAATATTCGACGCCATATTGTGGTCACATTCAACATTGAATACTGCAGAAATCAATAGAGTTTCTCGAATGAATACAATACAGTAAAGCAGATAGAATCGAATTATTATGAAATAAGTCCATTGTATTGATCAACGATTTTTGGTCACATCAGACGTGGGTATGTATGTACAAGAGTAAATTAACTTCCTGATTAACTACAGAAAACACTGAAGCACGTATACATTTCTATATCATATGAAGACTGGTGTAGGAATAATTAGTACTAACTACTGTGTTGTATTGTTGGCCATCCTCCACAATCAACAGTGTAACTACTATTTTTTTCATATAATTTTGCTATATTAGCCACATGTGATAACCGAAGACCAGCAACCTGTTATCAGCAAAATAATTTAACCACAATACAGCTATAGCTAAAGAAGTGGCGTATCAACCCGAGCGAAACTAAACCTGTGTAAGTGACCTTCATAATGCAAAAAGAAACGTCCTGTAATACTAAATAGCATCTGACACAATTCGAATACCTAGGTGTATGTAGGTATTTTGTTGACAGGTTTCACATATCGAATAACACCCCAACGTTAAATTTAAATATTTGTCTCTTATTTAAAAAGATGTAAACAAGTACATACTGCAATATCTAAAAACGTTGGTGCTATATCAATATATTTTGGTAATACATACCTATTATATTCTAAACAACAGTTACCTATTTTTATTCCATATCTGTCTACAGTAGCTGTTACTATGTATTCTAATAGTTAATTAATATTTATATTGCGACTTCCGCTTCCTCGCAAGCAAATATGAACAGCTTAATTATGTCTTTAAGCAATTATATATTCAATAACTAAAATATATATTCATATATTAATTTTCGTATGTTATACAGATAACGTCAGCTCTACGGAGTTACCCGAAGCTGAATATGAATTGATGTGGAATGATAACAATAAACATTTTCTATAGGTATTTGAGTGTGCAAAATTAACCAAAGACGTAGCCATTGTGTACTAATGTATTAGACGGGTTTACAACGTATGTGTGGGGGGTGCCAGTGTTTTCTGCATGTTTACTGATTCCTCAACCAAAGTCTGATTTCTCATAATTAACAAAGTATTGTAAGCATCAAACGCAATTTTAAATTAAATTATATCAAAGGCTTCCACGGTTCGAGTCTCTACTATGAGATTTTAAATTAATTGTAATATGTTTTAAAATGTAATGTGGACAATTTGTAACAATACATTACGATATAAAGCATACATATTCTTGAGAAAGATGACAAACGTCATTGAAACATTAAATAAAAGAAATTAAAGTAACGGTGCAGGAACGCAAATTTAAGATGGAAAAAAATATATGAATCTTTAAAACTTACGGTTAAATACAGGGTGATTGGTGAGAATGGCCTATTAAAAGTATTATACAAACGGATAGGAATTTGAAAACAAAATTTTGCGGTTAGATATGGTTGAATATGAACTATCACGTGAAAATATTTTTGAATAAATATCACTTCCGGTTAACCGGAAGTGGGCATCAACTTCGATTTTTTAAATAGCATGCTATAAAACAAATTACAAATTCAGCTTCTATGATAAATTTTACACATATTTCATGTATCATACCCTATACATAAATACCATTCCTTCTGAGTTATTCGTAATTAAAGAAACAAAGTGACAGATACCGATCTTACTTTATAGTGATATTACTTCCCGTAGGAGTAAATGAGGCGAATGAAATTTTGCATACGCACAGCTGATATTATGTAGTTATACAGCATTTGAAGTTTTTTTCTGTAACATTATACAGGGTGTTTAAAAACTTAGTTGCTTATAAATAAGTTCAATCCGCGGAAAGTACAGTTTTTTTTTAATGGAAAGGTATATATTTTATTAGATATTATGATTCTACAAAATATTCTCTTTGAATCCGTATTAGGTGTTCCTATACCTAAAATGTAAGGTTAATAAATTACAACGATTTAATTAACCTCCGTACTTAAAATGCTCAGATATGTCAATTTACAGAGGCAAGTGTGCTTAGCTCATTTGTTTTACATACTTACTTGCCACTTATTTTGACGTCGTCATTTTGTTAATCGTATTTTCGAAAATTCTTCCCATTGAATTATAGCAATAAGGAATCCTTTAGGCAAATAACACCAGATGATTAGCAAGAATTATAGGAATAGGTCTCCGAATATAGGATGCCTCAGTAGAAATGGTTGCCATGTCGAACCATTTAGATATCTTATTTATTTATGTTATTATTATTGTTATTCTTATAATTTTTCTACTGTATCTTTGTATTTTGAAACTTTGCCTAGCAGAGACGTACGGCTCGTGCAATTCACTTGAATACGACAAAGACGGGATTAGTTCGTTGTCTGCGCTTAAGCTATATATTTCCGCTTCTTGACTTAAAAATTTAACATACATTTGACAATGCATCTCCGTAGACATTTGATGGAACTGTCATTGATTTCGTCCTTACAAATACGTATTCGTTTAACAATTTTTTGAAGACATTCATTTTTTTAACTATAGTGGCAATACATAGTAGAACATTACGGTAGGTACAATTGCAATAACTTGTTTTAAATTTTGTCGGCCTGTCAATAAATCCCCACGCACTTAACCCAAAAATGAAAATGTCATAGCTGCCATATTCATTTTGATATTTAGAGTATTTAACATGACGCCGTAGTACTGATTTGATTCATACAAATCTAATTGATGACGCAGGGATCATCTTTCGTGATTACAACTTATATATTCAGTACGCGATTTTTTAGATTACGTCATATTTGACATAAGAACCAAGAATGTAATTTAAAATTAGAGGGGAAGTAACGGCTGTCACAACGTTAACTAAACGCAAATAAGATGATCGTAGAGCTAGTGGGGTTAGCAGCCAATGGAAAAATCCTTTTAAAGGGAAATAAGACTCATTTATCTAAACCTTAAGCTTTCGATTTTTATTAAAATCTTCTTCAGAAGGTAATTGATTAGAGTAGGAAACTATAGCAGTCAAAGAACATAATTTTACAAAAAGTACCATTACCATCATATTATAGACACCTTTAAACTGTACACAACATGTTAAAACGCAAAATACATTGTAAAAATTATTAAAACTGCGGTGAAAATTGACCAAAAGCAGACCGCATGGTAAGCGTGTGTAATTTAAAATTTTGTAAAGCAATATGAAATGTTATTGGAAACACACACTCCAAAATAAAAGCACTCATAAAGCTCTTAGTAAAATAAAAACAAAACACAGTAATACAATATCAGATACTCTACTAAAAAATTTCTTGCGATACCAACGATAAAACATTTGAACATAATTTTAACGCAAAAAGGAGATCCCAAAACAAAATTGGAAATTAGAACTTAGGGGCACAATGAATAGTAATAAGAAGATGGGCACTTGATGTTTCATGACTCTTAGTTACAGAACCTTATTGATGAAGTTATACCTGATAATAAAACAGTTATAGTAGGTATGGGGGCACCTTGGGCACCCCCCACCACTCCTACCTTTCGCCAACTAGTGGGTTAGTGGATATAAACAAGAAGCCGTTCTGTACCTGATAACTGTTCGATAAGATCAGGTACTGAACGACTTTCATCAGGTATGGAACAGCTTTTATCAGGTGCTAAACGGCTTTTATCAGGTATGGAACAGCTTTTATCAGGTACTGAACGGCTTCTTGTTTATATCCACTAGCCCACTAGCTGCCGGAAGGTAGGAGTGGTGGGGGGTGCCCAAGATGCCCCCATACCTACTAGTTATTTACGATACAAGTGTTAAAAGTGCGATTTTATTTTGCGAGTAAAAGATTTACAAAATAAAATAGCATTTTAATACATGCATTGTATATCCAATATTTTTTCTACAAATACAATTTTTATACAATTTCAACATTCTAATAAAAAGTTGAACGAAAATTTATAGATAAAAATCTTTTGACAGCTTATAGAAATAAATTAATTTGTTTGTCGTAATAAGCTTGTCAAATGTGTTTATCATGGTGACAGAGCTCTCGCCATTTTACTTTTGACTCTAGTGTTAAAAGTAAAATTGACACATGTGACAATTACTAATTACATAATATTAGTTCATAGAAATACTTATGTATAATAATCTAACCACATCTGATCCAACTCAAAATGTTCAAAGGCAAACTACGAAATTAGTAGATGATTAAGAAACAAAAAATACTAGAGATAAGTATATAGAAGATAGATTAACCAAAACACAAAAAAGTATATGCTTGAAACCAATAGTATCTTGTATATAGGGTCCTAGATATAAACTGGCTAACTTTGCAGCACAACGAATAAGCCAATTAAATGACTATACAAAAAATTCTTGGGAATTTATAAATGTAATAAAAACTAAAACAGTGCCAAAATATTTAATTAATTAGTGTGATTTTATATCAGTTTATACTTTACACAAAATCAGTAGGAGTATAATGACTTCGTAATAGAAATAATTAAAGTTAATCAAAGCTTAACTTTTAATTCGCTTTTTTTTTAACTTTCCGTAGAGTAGATTTATATTTATTTATTAGGGGTCATAGTAATTTTGCAGTGTGTGTTATATAACTTTATTGTTATAGTATAAAAGAGTATCTGATGCTTTCGGGTTCAAATTTAATTCTTTCAATGTCCATATTTCCTAGACAACAGCAGCAACTGTTCCTCTTATGAAGACGTCACCATTGCTTCGCTAATAAGTACTTATAGGTTAGATTTTGCAGTATTTAATACCTGGTGTCAGAAACCGTAAGTTTTAGGTAATGAGTAATCCGGGTATCACTTCTTATCCGGTTCTCAATTCCTACCCAAATTCCATTCTCAAAAGCCACAGCTCGATTCCTATATTGTTTCTACAACATTCGATTCGTACATTTACTTTCACGCAAAACTTTTTCATCTTTATTTTAACAATGCGTGTATTTTGGCATGCATTTCATGCGATAAGTCATAAAAATTAGTGTTTGCTATTGTATTTCTAATTTAAAATAGTACAGCTACTCGCAATCACTTATGCATTATAAAAAAAAAATGTTGAGTGCAAGGAATTGAGTACCCGGTTCCCACATGTACCACAAGTACTTAGACACAACTTGTAACAAATTTAGCAATTTGATTAAAAAAACATTCGCAGTTCCACTCATTGCTTAAACAAACGGAGAATCAAATTACGTTAAATTTGTTAAATTGATATTCAATATAAGTTCATAAATGTCACAAATATTGTAACAACTTGTATGACCCAGATTAATATACTAAAACTCGTTATTTAAAGTACATATTATTTTTCATTCTTATTCGTGCTTAATATTATTTCTAGTCAAACAAATGTTGTATAATAAATGTAAATAAAACATATTTAGTGACGTTATACTTTATGTAGATGATAAAAAGGAGATAAATATTATTGAGCAAACTGTATGACGTAAGAGAAAGTATTCTTTAAATAACTCACTCTTTATCAATTTCCTGTTCCGGCTCCGAATGATAACCATCACTGTGGCAAGGATTTTCAGGTAATTGCATTAAATCCAAAACCGCACCGCATCCTCGAGAAAAAGACATCAGCAACGTAGCTACAGGTTTGTCGTCAATTGCTGAATATATCCTGAAAATATATTGTATAACAACTAAATATTACAACTCATAATATTTCAATGTGCCCAATAGATTATGTAATACACTTAAAATCATGCGAAACTTTAATTTTCTTTTGCTAAATAAAGAAATTTCTGTTCATATGATTGTTGCCCCGAAAGAAGCTCTAACTATATATTTCATTCATGTCTTAGCTTTCGAATATATCTTTTTCAAATTAAATGCGATTTTCTTAGCAGAAGCACACACACGTACACATTAATACATTCACAAGATAAGGGTAGCTAACTAGATTATTCTATAAACTTTTTAAAAATGTTGTAATGAATATATACCTAGTGATAACACTATATTATATACTATAGTATATTTTTTTATTTTATTTTCTTAGAAAAGAATTTCAAGAGAATAACTAAACATAAGTAGATCGAATACCTTAGTACTTTAGCATTAACAACAATAATATTAAAAATTAAGAAAAGTGCTATAGAGAACGTGTTCTAAATCCCACTAGCAGTATAGGATTCGATTATAGTTAAAATCGATTTAACAAATCGATCGGATTTAATAAACCAATAGTTCGGATTTTTCGTGCATACTCTAACTTCTGTAAACGCTCACAACCAATTAACAATATATTACTTTCTAAAGCTGTTGAATATTAACTTTGCATATCACGTTCAGATAGATATGTGCAATTCTATATTAGTTTTTACCGCTCATATGTTTAAAGAGAGCCAATGTACCTACTTCACAATTTTAGATGAAATACGTCAAAGTTCTCTAAATAAGGAACCGTTAACCAAAATGATAATGATAAGTGGAAAGATTTGCTTTGAATGCAATTAAAACATATTCTTCTAACCCGTGATCTTTAAGGGATATGGTTAAAAATTGGTTAGTACTCTATTGACGAAGATAACACTCCTTCTGTGCACTCGTGTCTAAACTACAGTATGTAATTCAATGAAATTATCAATCATATCGATGCAAGATATTGCTCTTAATAAAATGTTCACAAAATTTATCATCAAAAAGTAAAAGAAATATGTAAAAGTATTATTTTTCTGATCGTTCCAATAATAAAGAACAAACAATAATATACCTACATTAAATTTGACAACAAATGAACATTTGAATATATTTGAAAATCTATCAAAAATTATGAGAGTATTGCTCAATTTACAAGGTTTGAATCAAACATTTGTGAAAAAAATTAAAGCATAGTAATCAGAACAATGAAAGAAAATCAATTAAATATTTACAAAGAGAGAGTGTAGCAGACATATATAAATATAGGGATGAAAATCTAAGTATAAATTAGCGTCAAACGTGCTGAAAAAAGATACAAATTCATAAAAGAAGACCCACTATAACATAAATATACAGAATATGAAAGACAAAATCATTTGGAAGAAAAACAAAGAAAGACCACAGACAATAATACCAATGACGTTATAACATTTGGAGGACATCATAATCAATAGAAAAGTGTGAACAATAGCAAAAGAAAAATACAGACACAGATAACATTGTTGAAGTACATATATGTATAGAAGACGAGGTATATACATCGGCGTTTATTTCCACATACAATTAAAACACAATTCCACTACAACAGACACATACACATACTATGTATGTATGTATGTATGTATGTATGTATGTATGTATGTATGTATATACATATCTACTTAGAAACTGAAATATGTGTATCGCGAAGCCGCGGACTCTGAATCAGCGTCCAGAACTGGTTGCTAGTTGTTTTCTTTACACATCCTGGTAAAAAAGAAAAAGAAAAGTACTAATAAACCAGCGCAAACGAATGTAAATGCTATCTTAAGTACCAAATAAATTCTGTAAGCGTATAACAGAATGTAAGAAAAATAAAAAAGCGCTACTAAAAGCAAATTATATACTGAACTGAATATCAATCCAGAAATTTACTAATATTTCAATCCCAAATAAAGCAGCGGTTTATAGTTATTCTGCAGTTATTCCTTTAATAAAAATCTACACAGACCAGTGGAATCGCCGTTCCTTTGAATCTGAAATATTAATAATTAAACTTGTAAAATGGTAAGAGAGCCGTTTATCAATAACAATTTTGTGGTCACTACACATGAATTAATTACTCTTCTTATGGAAACAGCTCTAAAGCGTTTCGGCAAAAAAATGCTGTAGTATGGTTGGATATTTCAGCAGGACTATGCTATTGTCCATAATTGTCGAAGAACAGAATTGAATTTATTAAAAGAGTTACAATTACCAGCTCTTTCACCTTATACGAATTTCATATCCCCTCCTCGGAGGCAAATGCCAATAATAAACAATACTACAGTACAAAAGAGCTGAAATCTGCGATTGCGAAATTCCTGTTTCAACATTGACCAAGTATACTGCCAACTTGGTTATTAGATGGATTATAGAATAGAATATTTTTCAATATATGAAATCTTGTCCTGCATTGACATGTCCTTAAACTATAACTTTAACTTAAATCCATAATTTATCGACGATACAAAAACGCATAATATGGTAAACAGTTTATGTGGAACTATGGAAATGTCACTATACAATGTAACTATTGACAAGAGTTTCTAGTTTTTATTAAAACCTGTGCGCTTTTTATTGTAAATTGTTTAATCAACATTAAATTTGTTAATTTAAACAGATTAAGTATTACAATATTGAGCTGTTATATTAGGCATCGTCTTCAAATGGATATTAAATTTGATAAAATGGCTCGGTGGCGTAGAGATAAGAGTATCTGCTAGTGTCAGTAACGACGCTAGATGCGAGGTTTGAATTTCTTAACAGACGATCGTCGCACCATTCTTAGAAGGTGGTTAGTTCGTTTGAGCTATCTTAAGCTGTGCCGTAACAAAACTATTGAATATTTTGCACACATTACATTATACAGTAAGATCTGCAGAGGTAAACTTAATAAGTAATGCAGGAAACTGCTATAGCTACACTCATAAAAAAATAGCATCTTGACAACCATCACAGCGAGAAAAATCCCTAGACAGAATCCCACACGAAATAGACCTGTTATAATAGATGTGACCATTGGAACTAATAGACAGCTGTCTATTGAGAAGATAAAAGTTGAACAACAGTTAAAACTGCTAAAAGTAGATTGTGATAATAGCAGTTCCCAATCATAAAAAGTGTAACTTTCCTTCATGAGAAAGAACACTTCACTTAACAATCGCTGCAATATTTACTTGAGTCTAGTATAATCTAATAACGAAATTCACTTAATAGGATCATATTTTCGGTACACACATAAAATTACTGAGTGCCATCCTTTGAAGGAGCATCCATTTCCGTATCAAATATGGAGGTAAAACATTTCGGAGCTTCCGATGCCGTGGTTACTATTTCTACTATTCCTTCACGGAAACAGCTTCACCCAAAGCGCAGTTAAAATTTCAAGCTAAACATTGCCATTATTTTTTTTAAAGCTGGCGATTGGCCGGGAATATTTTTAAAGGCAAAGAGAATTAAAAGAATAAATCGTCTTCATCTGTAGCAAAAATAAAATATTAATTAGTGACTGAGGTAGAGCATTCTCAGCTTAGGTTACAGACAGTTAGAATCCAATAGCACAGAACTGTTCGCTAGCAGGTATGCCTGAAGGCAGTATTTTGAGGGAACTGGTACGCTCGTAATTTAAATATGCTTATTTTTCGTGTTATGTGTTCTCTATAAATACAATTATTCAGTAAACTTTTAATTATATTTTGTTATTTACTGTGGGCATATTACTTCTTTACCATACGTATAAAACTAAAGTGAAGGAGATCAACAATAAAATAGCTATCTAAAATAAATATTTAACAAAATTAGTTAAGACCATTTTTAAGTATCAACAATTATCCATATATACATATATATCAACATGTTTAACTTGCAAAAATAAGATAATCTTGACAGTATCGATGATTTCAATCATCAACAAACTTAACACGGTTATCGCCATTCTCTATTTTTGTTCCACAAATTACAAATCTTTTAATCCCGGATATTTTTCCACTTGCAGGTCAATAAAACAGGAATGAATTAAAAATAAATTTCCAAAACACAATCAATTATTTACAAAAATATAATTAATAAACTTCGAGCTAATTAATGAAAAATAATTATGAAACCGGTACCTGGTCTTAAAAAACTGTGGCAGTAATATAAAAAGAATTCTAAACTTACGATGAATTACTTTACGTGAATTATAAATTAACAGTCTGCTTCATTTTCATTTTTATAAAACGGAAATACTACATTTCAATATTTCTACTCTAATGCCTTATGCGTCGCATTTTCCGCATAAATAATAAATTTGCTGAAGTTGTCAAAACCATAATAACAGCGTAGCCCATTTATTTTATGGTAACAATAAATTTTACATGACCCTGCGCAGCATTGACGTCAATAAACACGTTTACTGTTGTGATTATGTGATTATACTACCTTCTAATTTATATATTGAAAGTCGTATACATTTACAAGTCTTTATAATGATACTACATATTTTGTATATTTATGTTAATTTATGATATCGCATCCTTATTGGTCATTAAAATTGTAAATCGAATAAAAAAGTGAATGTATGTATATCTCTAAAAAGAACGAGTTTCTACGCAAGGTCGACATTTTCATGTATGACGTCTTTAGTTGTCGATTTCAATTGGCACGTTTTTAAATCGACAATGCTGTGTACTTTAAGATTACTTCGCAGTAGGAAGACATAACTAACATACGCTTTTAAATTTGGTAGAATAAAGGCCGTTCAGATTGTAATACCGCAGTTAATGTTGTTTTCTATTGAAGTTCTATTAGAATCATAGAAATGTACAATACAAAGTGATTAAATTTGCTTACTATTATAAGGAAACTCTCTAATTATAATGGTTATAGAAAAGGACTACAAATTCTCGATGTGTCCTCTTCAGCCAAATTTGATTCGTTTGTTTTCCATAAAACTTGATACACTTCTGTCTTCGCGTGAACAAACTAATTGTCAAACACGCCGTTCTGGAGGCATCCATTGCTTTTTTCGGCGACTGAAACCGTCAACCGCGCATTCCATTCTTGATCCCTGAGAACTTAGAAAATTGTTGGGACTTAGGTCGGTATTATACGAAAAGTAGTCTAACAATTCAATATTATGCTACTTCAAAAACTTAATTTTCTTGCGAGCTGTGTGCAAACACACATTGTCATGATATAGGATAATTGTGAGTTAGTTTCTCAGAGCATGATAATTATTTTGAGCAGACGAATGGTTGTGTATCGATTCGCATTAAACGTTTTTCGATCCGGCAAAGGCAGTGTAGCAACATGATCTGATGTTGAGACAAATGATGGGAGGGGATCATTTTTGTTGGTTTCTCTCCATCTTGAAACATCCAAAAGTTGACTGAGATCTGTTTTGGAGTTGATAGGAAAAAATCCATGATTCATCGCCACTCACAAAGCTACAGACGTTTTTAAGTACTCGTTTTTGAACCGACTCAACATTTTTCGACACCAAGCCGACTACAAAAGTTGCTCACACCCAATTCATCATGTAGAGTCATTTTGATTGAAGTCTTTGGGTGTTTAAATTTCACAATGTATCACATATTTATCTTCCTTAGGGTGGGTTTAGCAATGTGAGGATAAATAAATTAACTTGCAGATAAAATTTTATTCGTAAGATAATTACAATGAAACGTTTATTCAGTGTTAAATAGAAGTTATCTGCAAGATAAAGCATTGTAGTTGCTAAATTTTATCTGCCAGTTAGCAATATCTGTCAGTTACTTACCTAACACTTTTATCCTCACATTGATAAACCCACCCTTAAGCAGGCAGGCCACAGTATGAATGATTTTCTGTGGGACTTGTGTTCTTGGCAGCCCTGTCCGGGGATCGTCGCTGAGATTGGTGCGTACGTTGAAATTTACAGTATCTATGTAGAATTGCCCATTAATGTGGTGCTATAACTTCAAAAACGAAAACCAACTCAGCAATACATTGTTGTTAAGTTAATCCGCTCCGAAAATTGTAAAAAATTATTGCGCAAAAGTGTTCTCGATTCAATTCCATTTTTTGACCAACTTACAAACTTCACTGTGATTAAATCACTTGCTGTATCTTGATAAAGCTGTACCAACAATGTGTTATTAGTGACGTCCTCAATGAGGCTATACGCAACATTAAAATGACATCCCTCGTATTAAAAAGCGCTCCTTCTCCTTTCATTTTGCATTCATACGGCTTTGATTAAGTACGAGACCACAGCTAATAATATTTATGCGAAGCAATATTTTACTATAAAAATAATTACTATTATTAGGAAAAAATTGTAATCAGAAGGTACATTATGAATTATGGTTCTAGAAGAAAAGCTTCAGTGTCTTGTATCAATCCATATTAAAGACCGAAATGAGGGATACAATTCACTACGTGCCATTGTAGCTGTATTAGTTTCAGTTAGGGAAATAAAAAAATGTTCGCTCTTAAAATAGAATATAAAGTAAAGCAACGAATTTCGAATAGGGCTGTTATAGTGTGAGATACCCAACTGTATAAAATCAGTAGTAGTAACTCTAGACAATCGATGAAATTGTGCCCGCTGTGATATAAAACACATACGACGTACACTCATTTACAATTATTAAACACAGTTACAATGAATGTTGAGAAACGTTTATATACACCAGAGATTAAAAAGAATTAGGAGTTCAGTTCTTATAAAAAGTGATAAGTGGAAACATGTGTCATCATTAGAATCAGCATAGGTATTGACTTAAAAAAATATCGTAATACATATATAATTACGATATTTAAAAATAGTAGATAATTTTCGTCTTGAAGTTCTAGAAAACTTACTCCGAAATGAACCAGTTAGGCAACATTCTTAGTAAAAGTGGGACAAATAACATCGAGGGCTTCCATAGTCTACATATTATGAGGGCTTCCGGGTTTTAGCCGCGTCACAGTCGTGTAACAGACATAATATATACAATACAAAAATAAACCAAATACAAAATAACGTAAAATACAAGCTCAAAAAATACAATATCTATTAAGTCGACGTTTCACCACTAATGTACGATAAGTGTTTTTTTAGGAGCAAAAAGTGGGTTAGAGGCTGCTAGAAGCTCACGGTAACTTAACGTGTCAACTCCGAGGCGAAGATCTTTTGGCAAAGAAAAGCTGGCTCGCAGAGGTATATACGCAGTGAAGCGGATCAGCTAGCACTGGCTCACGGAGTGATATTCTATCATAAAAGATGTGCGATACTAAATGCCCTCATCTTCATGACTGGAAATTACATCGAAAAAAGCGCGACGCTGAAATTCTTTGTTTTATATAGACTTGCATTATTTTGATTTAGGTCAGATGATTACCTTTTGTCACCACACCAAAACGGAGCGTGAAATATCTAGGTATGACCGTGGATTCCAGACTGATCGTAAGAATAATAAGATGCAGATCCCTAATTTGATCAAGCTCTGCTAAATCTCACAAAAAGCGATTACAAGTCCTCTTTCAAGACCTCTTGCTACGTCCGCAACGTCCAATTCCACCAGGATCTGAAGATATCAATTCTTCTAAAGCACACGGCAGAACTATAGCGTATACTGAAAAGAATCATATATAGTCCAACGACCCCATGATCCAGGTGCTCGCTGAACTGAATTCGAACCGCCGACAGACTAAAACTAAGGTGAACCAAACCACTACACTACTACTCTGACACCATATTCACGGAGTCAGCAGCCCGCATACAATACAACACGGAAACACCTATGAATAAAGACAATCCCAGGAACATATGTTACTAACCTATCTTGTCTTTCACCCGTCTTCCCCTCCACTTACCTAACTACCCTCTCCCACAGCTCCAACATCACTCAATTCCCATGAACTCGAGAGAAAACCCGGCGGAATAAGCCCGTCATCGAAACGAGGACAATAGGGTTTATGAATCTTAACCCAATCTTCAAGAGAAAAGCAAGACCTAAACCGATCTTTAATCGGCCGGTAACCGCACGACCAGCAGATGGCTGGATTGCATGCTGAAAAGCAGAGTAGTCCATGCCCAAATGTAAGATAAACGCATCGTCATGAGGGCCACTAGAGGCTACCCTCATGGGGAGCACTGTCACCTCTGTTGTGGAATTTGATCGTCGATGACCTTATCAGGCCATTAAATAACAGAGGAATATGGACGCCGGGCTTCGCTGATGACATTGTTATAGTAGCTAAAGAGAAATTCTCGGGCGTAGTGGCAGGTATCATGCGCTATGCACTGCGAATTGTGGAGGAATGGTGCCTTATACAAGCACTCTCAGTTAATCCACAAAAAACAAAGTTGGTTGCCTTCACCAATAAGAACAAACTCGATGACCTGGACGGCATTAGCCTGTTTGGGCAAAAGTTTTATTAACCAAGGAAGTAAGGTATCTGGGCGTTACGCTTGATGCTGAACTGAACTGGAGAAATCACTTAGTGGAATAATGAACAGGGCTACACAACTATTCTGGTGCTGCAGAACAGTTGTTGGTAAAACCTGGGGATTAAAACCCCAGGGATTAAAAATGGATAAATATATGTACGTATTTATTATCCTTTGTATGTTGCTGGAGCTATAACAACGCTGGAGAAGAGCAGTTTTGACATGATATAGTTCTTTGTTGATATTGTTCGGCTGAGAAATTGGAACTGCTTGATGAACAAGCAACCTGATTACTGAGTGCTAGTGTACTGGATAATGATGTGACTTGGCGTGATGGTATCAATCCATATGTGTGGGTTTCTTAGAGGGACTTAAGTGACCATCCATTTGATAAAGTGACAAGTCACTACTACATCAAGAAAGAGTAGGGAACCGATTTGTTTCAAGCTCCATGGTGAATTTAATACTGATTATTAAGTAGGAAGTGTCGTTACCATTTGGCCAGATAATGAAAGAGTCGTTAATGGACCTCAATCATGTTTTTAATTTGCATGTTACAAAGATGTGGTCTCGCAAATGAAGATATTAGTTACAACAGGGGAAAGCGGAGAACCCTTAGCGGTACTAGATAGGTTTGTTGGTAGTATTGTTTGTCGAAGGCACACTAACTTGACAAAGTCTGGAAATTGATTGTCTTGAATTGGTAGTTGGTCGATTAAAGTGACCGAATCGGTAACAAGCACTTTCGTGCAGGACGAGGTGATATCAGAGCTAACAAGAAGATCTCCAGGTCTGATAGAGATTTCACAAATAAGTTTAATAAAGTATAACGAATTTAAGATGCGACACTGAGTATTTTTCTTATATTTCTTAAGGGTGCCTGCAAAGTATTTGACGAAGCCGTAAATGTGTGAATTTATTGTGTTAACTATTGGTCGAAATCGATTTTTTGAACACCATACAACCCAGGTGGTTTGGGTATTATCCGTTTTTTATATCTGGGGAAATTTAAAAAGAAGATTTAATTAATGAAGGGATTTGACGTTCAAATTTTACGATGAATAACCATCATCTTACAGAAGATCTGATATTTTGGTCACGTACTGTAGTTTAGCCCGATTGACAGTTGCATTTCGTTTCTCAGCAGGAAAAAATGACTATGTGTTCGTGCGGAGAGAAAATAGACCTAGAAATGTTCTGTTGAGGAAGCTTTATGAAAGAACAACATTTGGTGGTTTCAAAACATAATGTCTACATTTCCTTAAAGATTGCGAACAGATCATTCTACTAAGGATATAGTATCTTCTTTTGGAATGCTTTTGGAAGTGACGAAGAAATTTAGGTATTTATTTACTAAATTACATTAATTTGCTTTTAAATTTACACACAAACCATAGGTTTTTCAAAAAAAGTAAACACCCCCGAAATGGAGTAGTAGACTAGTGAATAGTGCCGTTTTCTTAAATAATAAATAGAAATTTTCTCCGTTATTAAGAATGGATAAAATAATGTTCTATATAAGAATTAGTTTAACGATTATATCTTTTTATTAAAAAATTGTTCCTATCATCCTATTAAATATAAATATTATTATCACGATTGATTATTTGAATATTAAGAAGCTCAGTAATCACCGGCTATCGGTAGCATTAGACCTAGTTTTAACTTGGAATTTATTCACTGGTAGTGATTTAGAATATTTTCGGAGAAAACTGAACATTTCTTGATAACTATGCTAGACTACACTAAGTTGTTCATATTAACTCCGAAACTTTTGCAAGAAAACAGTATGCATAAAA
This sequence comes from Holotrichia oblita, assembly GCA_023690525.1. NCBI lineage: Eukaryota > Metazoa > Arthropoda > Insecta > Coleoptera > Scarabaeidae > Holotrichia > Holotrichia oblita. The sequence continues at coordinate 99,692,884 of CM043019.1, forward strand.
AATGAATTTCAGAATTATGTAAATCTTATGATTTACTTAATCGAACTAAAGAATTAAATAAAATACACCTTTTTAATTGAGATATACAAAACAACGCCTCCTTATCGGTTTGAACTCGCGTCGCTAACATATCTATCAACGGAGTTAATTGCTTCAATATCGGCTTATCGAGAAGCGTTAGCAGTGTCTTATTGTCAATCAATCGTTGCTGTACGTCTGAGTAATGTAATGATAAAAGCCTTTGATGCGAGGCATCCACTGGCTTTTTTGTATCGTTCGTACCAAGTCCCATTTCATCTAATCTATGTAGAACGTTTTTATAAGCTTCAATGTGTCTCTGAAGTTCAGATTTTAACGCCGCGTGAAGATGCGTTAAACCTCCTACGTTGGGTGTAAGGCCATGATCTCCGAGGCCTAAAACAAAAAATAATATTTTAGAACTCACGAAAATAATTGTGAATAACTGCAAATAAACACTACTCAACGAGCTACAATTAATTGTTTATTTGTTACGAAGATTATGACGTCGTTTGAAAGTACAATGATTTAAAATAATTACAGTTTAAAACTCCGCACTGCGTGCCATGGCAAATACTTTCGCTTCAACTTATATTGAAGGAATGTGTTTACACTCTTGTAGGCAACCAACTATGCTGAAAATACATTGAGGAAGTATAATAATTCTTCACGTTTCCGGCAAATTATACTAAAAAAACGTCGTACAATTAAAAACTGTATTCTGTGCGTTACAGATTTATTTACGTAGAATCTTATAAACATTGAACTACAACACCACCGATTGATCGAAAATAACTAACCCCACAAAATTGAAATTTTATATTGTGGAATTCTATTAGGTATAAGTACAGATCAATAATTTACCACCCACCGAGAGTCACATGCATTGAGCAATCATATTACTAATTCATTAGGCGTGTTTGACTGCTTCCTCTTATTTCTGTCGTCGATTACTGTTTTTGGTCGTCATGAACAGGATGTGGCCTGGAACCATTTGAAAATTTTGTTTTCTTTTAAACACGTAGGTATGACTTAAAATTTCTTGTTCTTAAATAATTTGTTGTAGCCTTAGATAACCTTATTAAAACAAGTCTGTCGTTGACATCTACATATAAGAAGTTTTGCTGCATCCCAGATTACACAAGACAGCTATCGCTTCCACTTTTCTGTATTAGAGCTTTTTTATTTCTTTACCTTATCTAGTAGGTTTCAAAAGGCTCATAAATTATTCGTTAGATATTGCTGAGTTCATATCCATTTTCTCGGTCGAACGACTCCCAGTGATTCTTGTGTTAATCTCTGATGATACTGTGTGGTTGTGGCCAGGACTTTAAAATTGTCGTAATTAATGCGTTTGTAGCTGTCTTGAAGTAAGCATTCGGCTGCAGATTCTTCAATGCATCCTCGTTGAGCATCTCTTCAATGTTCCTTTACTTTGCCTCCAGTCTCCTTCCTATCAATTCGATGTAGGTCATTTTTCTTGCAATGATATTCAAATTGGTATATGCTTTTTGGTATGTAGCTTAGAGACACGGTTTTATCTTCTTGATTGTATTGAACCGTGTAATAATGTCTTTCTTCTCTAACGATTCCCTTACTTTGTCAGTTATTCTAGCGATGTAGAATAGACATATGCCTCAAATGCGGTCAATGATTGATAAGAGTGCACCAGTTACTCTTGTCAACTAGAGATCAGCTGTTTAAACTACACATCAAACTGAAACACCTGCAGTAGCTTACTGCATACTTAATGTAAGATCTAGACCATCGCATAAATTATGACAGTTTTCAGGTTCTATGCATAATCACACAGTACCATCAAAAATTAACACGACAATCACTAGGAGCCATGAAGAATCCGAGTGTAGCTTCAACCGAGAATATGGATATAAACTCAGTAATATCGTATGGAGTCATCACACTGAAACGGATGTAGTCTACCGAACTGGAATTGTCAGCGATCAGCAAAATGAAGATATAAGACATATAACCGCAAACAGAAGTCAACATCAGCCATTAGAAACCTTCTAAATAATGTGGCAACATGACCAGCAACATGTCAAGTGGAAACTTATTTATTACACGACAACACCCGCAAGATTTAAACACAATAAACAAAGACAGCGAAAATCTACACTCAACTGTTTCCTATAAGTTCATTTCCTCTTTTCTCCATGTTTTCACTCATCTACTCTCAATTTTAGTTCACTTATCAACATTTGACATTTACGTGTATAGGTAAAATAACATTACCATATTAAATATTTCTACTGAAATGAGTTAATTCAGGCAGTATGTACGGAAAAAAAATGAATTGCATGATTTTCTATTTCAGAGGTCAATCTTACATCAACCGTTTATGAAAATAAACGTATATGCATGCATTTTAAATTGTAGTAGCTGAGATTGGTTTATTCTAGAACTTCTCATTGTTTAATTCAATTAAATAATAGATTTAACGATCATTGAATATGAATATTGATCTCCGGAATTTTTCTATGAGAAAAAAGTACCTAATAACATTTCAAAGCAAACAATTTTCAAGCAAACAATTTTCAAGTGATATAATCTGTAAATGATATCGCTGTATATTTAAACACATTAGGGAAGAAATGAAACATTTATTATATGGATAATACAAAAACACAATTACAACAAAACGCACTGCAATTAATTGTATCCTTTGATGTAATATCAAAACTAGTCCAGAGAATAACAGTATTTGCCAATGAATGACTGTTTCAGTTTATTTTTTTAAATTGAAGTTTTGAAATGGTTTTAATACTCATTAATTTTAATGAGTTTTAATGCTCATTATAAGTGGTTTTGCCACCTCACCACCGTCACAAGGTTCATTGTCTAGTATTGTGTTAATGAACCTGATAGTACCGATTCCGTTTCTGATTCACTATCAAATTTCAATTAAGATCAATACGTAAGGATACTATATTTGATAATTAATTGATGTAGAGAACGGTGTAGTAACAGCCTAAAGTTTTATTGGTGTCATTACTGCGAATATAAATGTTTTGGTTTAAGAAACACTGGTTATGCGTCAATTGTTTACTTTTTGCATTAATACGTTTTATATTATGTATTTATAACACAATACACCATTTTGAACTTTACAAAGATTATGAACTCGAACTTGCTTTCTAATGAAATTTGATCTTTAATTCTTGATAAAAACAGTTTACTTGTTGTGTGGTGTCTAATAACACAAAAATAAACAAGTTATTAACAAAGTCTTTGGAAAAACAATTTTTTAATAAAACTTACATTGCATGCCATCATGTAGATATATAAATATCTTACCTCTTATCGCTTGCTCTAAAGCCTTCTTTCTATTGCTCAATAATCTGTGGTAGTCCGGGTGAAATTCAAATAATGCTTGGACTAATTTAGCCACCTTATTTTTCAAAGTAGGATCATCACAGGTAGCAAAAAGCTTCACTAACTGCCATAATATCGGCTCTGCGTTCACGTTCGGTCGTTGTCCAGTAGTTATCAATCTGAAACATTTTTATTTTCCAGTAGACATTTCTTTAAATACGACAAAATATAATAATTTTAATATGGAATTCGTTAAATCATCGAGATAAAAAAAGGAAGTACGCATTTTGGTAGTGAAACTCTTGAATATCGCAGGATTACTTATTTATACTTTCTATTTACTGAACATTTACAATAACTGTATTGTAAATATGTACATTAGTATAGTACATTCACGGGTATACATACGTTAACGAAAGAATTCGACTTCACTACCAAAATAGACGTGCACAATAAGAACCTTTTAGAATTCAACATGTTTTCGTAACTTTTTTTGTTTCAATTTTAGAATGAGTTAATATTAATAATGGGCGAACATTTCGCTAATATTTGAGAAAAACTCATTAAATTTCGAAAAGCACAGTGTCTATCTTAAAAATTGAAATATCTAAAACCATTATCTGTAAAATGCAGTAAAACAATGTACATACACGTTCAATGACAGTAATTCTGCTAAACTGCTGAATAACGATGGCTCTCCACCAAAGACTGCTCAATTTTCTTACAATATTTTGTTCTTGAGCTTAGAATGTTTTTATTATTTTATCATTTTAAAAACTGCTATTTGATTTTTGTTTATCTATTTGTTCGTGTTAGGAAATAGCTAACATAGATTATAATGATACACTAGTTTTTTAGTCTTTTTTAATACTTTATTTTTTATATAGGTATGTGTTTTTATAATTAAGTTGCACTCAAACAAAATAAATTATCCAGCGATTCGTGCGTATGTAAAAGAACTGTGAATCTTATAGACCTCAGCAAAGTTTACCAAAATCTATCAGTTAATCAAGAAACAATGGATTGTTATCTAATTCACAGACATTGGTGATAAACCAGAACGTAGCCACAAAATCTATAAATCTGATATAAATGTCTATTTCTAGTATCCAGTGTTGCTGATTTTGATAAAATGCATTTATCTATATTTTTGCTGCAAATCTGCTGTAAACTAATGACTATATAGGTATAAGCTTTTCTGATCATTACATGTGTGGACTAAGATGTACCTGTTACCTCAGATTGATTCACGGTATCAATTTCTAGGAAACGACACCTAGGTATCGATACTAAAAAATTAATGCTCTAGTATACATACCAAGCGATTGAGTATTGATACCAAAAAGCCGATACCAAGTATCGCTACAAAGAAATCAGTTACAAAGTATTTATACCAAGAAATTAATTAGAACGTAAGGGTAGGTCGATACCTAACCAATTCCAATACTCAGAATCGATACCGTGCATGAAATCGATACAAGGGTATCAATATCAATATCAATACCTTGATTTGTGTCAATACCCGATACCAAAAATATAGGTATTGTGCAGGTGTATTTCAGTGAAATTTAAACAAAAAAAAGCCATACAAAATAAGATAATTCTCATAATAAACACTATTCAAGACATAGGTACATAAAGTTTAAACCTCCAGGTTTGTGTAGTGGATGATTAAATGATGAAATTTAACCCGGTAAGTACAAATAGTTGTAAAGTCCTAAAATATCTGCCACCGCGGTTTGAGAAAATTTGTAGTGTAATGTAAAAATATAGTCGAAACCAATTTTCAATGTTAGATTTGAGCAATTGTAGCTGTGATTATTTTAAAAGTGTGTATAGAAAAGGACAAAATTAGCTACACATATCTATTTCCTCATTGATACTTCCTTAAGAAGTATGTGCTGAAAACTTCAATTTAAATTAAGCGAATTATTTGACTTTTTATACATCTTTATGCAGTTTATTAGATTAAATGCAATACGTAAAAAACGTTCTTAATTTTATGTAACAAGAACTAAAGCCGTTACAAACCATGGGAAAGCATTAGAATGAGTTTCTGTGGGAATCTTCACACGGCTACCTACATGTAGATCCTCTAATCATAACAGATCAGTTAATTAATTGTTACAGCAAAATAGTTTTACATTATGGTAATCACCATCTTTTTCTTAATAGTTTTATAATAATTATGTTCCATTACGTTATATTTAATGCAAACATATGTACATACATAATTTATTATCGATAATGACATTACATGATAACGTATCAATTTGCTGCAAATATACATACCGCAAATAAAACAAAGAAAAAGAATCTATTATGAAAATTATGCACATAACTCTAACATATGAAATAAGCACAAATTTATGTCGGCATAGAGATATAAGAGAAAGAATTATATAATACCGACTGACTTGTCCCTGAAAGAAGGATTTATTTCTTACTTAAATTTTTCAATTCATTTTTATTCGGTTTGTAAATATTAATATTAAACGTATGACAACCACCGCCGTCAAATATTTTATTTTAATTTTGAGTTGTAAGTGAGATTTTATACAATAATGAATTCAGAAAAAATAATAATAAAAACACGCACTGTAAACAAAATATCTGACAAACTTGGTAAATAAAGCAGACATAACATTGTAATGCCATACAACAGGAAACTCAACAGGAACATTTAAATTACATATAACATATAGTGAACGTGACAAATGACGACTGGCACGGAAAAAGGGAGGAAGAGAAGCTTTTCCCTAGATGCTAGAATAAAAAAATGACAAAACATTCATTCATTTATGTAATAATTTCAAACGTAATTAATGTACCTTTAAAAATCCATAAGTGTATATTAAGTTATTTAGCAAAAACCTGTAGAACAGTATAAAAACTGATACCTTAGTCTTGGCTAGCTAATGCAGTGTAGGATAAAAATCAGTAATCTCTACGTTGGCAAACTGTTACAAATTAACAATAAATAATTAATAATATTTTAGTGATGGGCAAAAAAACAGGGATTACATTTTTCTCAATTTGTGGTAACTCAGCAAGAGAAGCGTGGATTATTGTGTTCTTATTTGTAGTATCATCATCACCTAACAAAACAGAAACGGTTGTTAGACGTAATTTTCAAATCTACATATATTTTTTCATCATTCATCAAAAAAATACGGAGATCCTGTATATGCACCTCGAAATTTTCATTATTTAAAAATTTCACTAAAAGCAAAAAATTAAAGCAATAGGTTTTAAATATTTTATTATTGTACATTAATATTCTTGCTATTCTTGCGGTCAGTTTTTCCAAACTATTGAGAGCATACAAATTACTGGCACCACTGTCTCCTCTAGAAAATTAGTGCGTATTCTACCTCTGCGTTTCGTTTAAATTTTTATATTGTTACTTATTTCTGCATAAAAATCATAGAAATTATAGTTAATAGTGCGCTTACCCTAAAATTTACGACTAAACCTAGGTTACACTAGTTTACAAATTGAAGTTTGTTTCATGGGATTTCAAGTTTAATGGGTGATATTGATTAAGTATGTTGTAATTTCCTTGTTCAAAAATGAAAAAATCAAGATGGGCATGCGGATAATAAATTTTGGAATTTGAACCTAAGTTGCGAACTTTTGCAGCATGTTTTCATATCTGAGAAAGATTTAGATTAGGTACACTTTCAAAACCAATCTAGCTTTTCTTTCCAATTTTATTCATTTGGGAACCAGTAAAGATATCTAACTTAAGTTTTGTGTCAGACAAACCAGGAAAATTATTACAAAGGTACTTAAAGAAGTTGCCATCCTTATTTGATACTTTTAGAAATTGCTTCATTATACATAATGTCGTTATGTTAACTGCACAAAAGATGTACCACTTATATACACTTTGTGGTTAAGTAAACTCCATAAACAAGTCAGCCTTTGCTCAGACAAGTTTAAATATGCACAAGCTGCTGTAATTTGGAAAAATATTTAATACGATTACAAACCGAAATGTAAATTGTGGCCGAAACTATATTTATGAACAGATTTGCGTATATCTTGGTAAAAATTGTTACTATATTGCGAAAAATCTTTAGCTATACCTAGTACTATACACACATATTAAACAATATTCGAAGATTTAAAATCTATGAACTATTATATAGTTAGAGTCAGTAACATTCGGTTTAAGTAATAGCCAGATGTTGTCCATAATTTGCAAGAAATTTCGCTATAGATTAATAAATATAATACATACATATATGTTGTAATGGAGGTCTAGGCACCTCTCAACTTTTACTTGTAAAAAATATTTATATCTACACTGAACCGTAATCTCAACAGGAACTATCGGAAGCAAAGCATTTCTACATTCTTCGATAGTCAAGCAGCCATAATGGCGCCGAGTTCTAACACCATCAGCTCGAAATTAATCTGGGAGTACTTGGCAGGACACACTGGAATCAGCGACAACGATGAAGCAAACCTATGTATTAGCAAGGAAAGTCGCCACAACTTCTTTTGTGGCACCAGAACCGTTTTGCAGTGTAGGGATGAGCACCTACAAAAAGGAACTCAAAGATACAGAGGATAGACTCAGAGCATCTTCCTGGGAGAATTTTACTGGTTTGAGATATTCCAAAATATTCTTTGGAAACTACAATAAGCATTGCTGGGGCTAAGTAGAAACAGACTACGTATCCTCACAGGTATTCTTACAGGGCATTGTTACTCTGGGGAACACATGACAAGGATAGGTCTGAAACAGAATAGCGAATGCAAGTTCTGCCGGGCGGAGGATGAAAATCCGGAACATCTGACATCTAACTACGTCAAATTACAGCAAACACGTCATAGACCAAGAAGAAACACCTGTAGGAAACAGCTCTGTATGACTGGATAGGAAACTTTGAGAGCGTGCTCTCGGGACAGTTCAGATTCGACAATAAAGTGCAAAAATAACAAGAGAAACACTGGAAAACAGGGGAAAAAAGTTAAAAGAAGTTGAAAGACGGTTAAAAGATTACAGAAATGCATAAAAAACTAATTGCAATGCATATTCGATCAAAAGGAAAAGGGCGTTATAATAAATTGAATTGAAAAGTTGGAAAGTACGTCCCACAGAAAAAAATAATGACTACAAAGAAGCTGATCAGAAAAACTGTATGAACAATTAAAGACAAGAAAATAATGTTTTCCAGTTGCAGCAAATAAATAATAAAGACAGAATATAATGGAGCTTTGCAGACTGTTATAACCATAGTTGCTAGAGATTGAAAATTCCTTCAGCATCTACACTGCACTGTTCACTCTAGGAGCTTCTTCCGACTAAAGAAATGTATTGAACCGACTAATGTTAATTATCCAAACTGTCACATGCCCAAATGTGAGAGACGGTTCAACCTTCAGCTAATAAAAAGTAGTAATTATTTTAAAGCAGTTATTCTCTCCATAATCTCCGCGTAATAATGAATGCCTAATAAATTAAATGCAATGCTACATCTATCATAAAAAGTACAACCTTACTACTTCATTTTTTATGTTTTCGAAGGTATCTTTGAGCGTTGTTCCTACAGTATGCATTAAATCTCAATCAGTTTTAAGACAAATTTATGTATTGTTGAAATTTTATAATAAAATTTAAAATGCTCTATTATATTAGTGACATTACTAACAATCTACTAAATATTTACTTACTTATTAAATAATGTTTCTAGCAATTGAGCCGAATGAGGCAATCCATCAACCAACAAATCCAAGGGTATTTCACTAACGACAGTCGCCAATCCAACCGCCCCGAGCTTTGATATTACCGCGGACGCTTCCCGATATTGTCGGCCCTCGGCTAACACCAATATCCTCCTCAGTACCAGTCTAGGACTCGTGGGAGACGTTCTCTCCCTTCGTATACGATCACCGCACTCTCGCATCTCACTTCATTGAGCGTCTAGATATGAATGTACGGCTCGTGAAGATGATCGCGAAGGATTCTCTGTGGCGAACGACATACTGACATACTTTTTTCACATAGAGGTGCCGAAGAAGAGTTTGGAGAAGTTATTTGTGTGTAGTAGTATAAGCAGCAGTAGTAATACGCTTTCATTAAGTATTGTCATATTGGTGAATGTTGTTCACCACACATTGGTTCCTTTAACGTATCTTCTAATTTCAGACTGATCGGCAACGTGTATGTGATAACTAGAGCTGGCAGAAAAGCGCTACGCGGCGAACACATTGTGACAAGTATAATAGAAATAATAATACCAAATAAATACTAAGAAATTAATTATTACACAGTGAAGCACTTTTCCTAACAGCTTTAGTAATAATACTTATTTTTTGAGTTACATTGTAAAGATATATGTATGTATGTAAGAGTTAGGTAGTACATATGCAAACAAACTAATCTCTTCAAATTTTGTTCAAAAGTTAAATGTCCGGGTGGCCAACTAAGAATGGCGCTTGCTCAAATCTCAGAAACGGTTTACAGTACAACTTCGGGAAAAAAATTACTAATTAAAATGTCACCGAGAAACACCTGGAAACTAGTTAGAGAAGGGTAGGATGATCACTAGATGGCATAAGAACACCACAAATTTAAATTCTTATTTTATACAAAATGTATCAACTTAAGGTCGAGCACAAATATGAAAATTGGAATTTTCAGAAAATTCCGCATATTTTACACTGACCAATTTCTTTGTATTTTGCCAAATAAGTGGAGGGGAGGACGGAAAACTTTGTTTTGAAGGAACGCTGAAAATAGCGGTTCTGTTGAACCGAATTTTGCAAACTTAATCTCATTGAAAACAGCTTTACTCTCCAATCTATTGCTTACAAATTCGTACCAATTTAGTAAATGACGTACATGCTAGAGAGCGCTGTTTTTTATTGAAAATATTAAATGGAAACCTACATTTTTGACTACAGATCAAAAAGTAGGCTAAATTACCAACAAATCAGCGAAAACCGGATATCGCTATCCGAAAATATATCTTGAGAAACGTGTGAATGGTAAGATTTTCTTCTATGAATTTAAATTATTTTGCTTTCCCTGAACGGAATTTAGCAAATTTGGTTTTATTGCAAATGATTTTCCTTGGCATATGTTTAATGATTCAAACTGTGTAGTATTATTTTATCCATTACTGCTAGAGAGCGTTAAGGAAATTTAAATACGTAAATTTTATAATTTTTGAAGAGAAATGTTTGGTGGTCAAGGAAACAGACTATCATGGATTTTTCTAAGCAATACGGCATGGAATTCACCAGACTCTGTATGGTACGTAGAAGGATGATTAACCATTCCGCTTCAATCCGCCTCCATATAGCTCTTCAAGATTAGCGGAGAGAACCGGATAACATTGAAGTCTCTAACCGATAATGTCCCAGACATATTTGATTGGTTTGAGATTCGGAAAACAAATAAGCTACATGTGGTCGTGCATGTTAACCAGACCTACGCACCGTCAAATATAAGGAAGTAGGACAGGAGAAAAACTGCGTTTTTCAGAGTAAAAAAGGCGCAATTCTCATGCTTTGTATCAACGCGACAGCGTTTCAGCCGAGGTTGTACGTTCCTTCGTTCCAACAACTTAACCTCGCTTAAATTCGCTTAATAACCGTTCACTATATATGTGGCACATCCACACTACCGACTCTCTTTCAAAGCCTTTAAATCACAACTGCAGCAGCATATAAATGTGGAACTCATCGACTCAAGTCGTATATTAGTGTAGCAATTGTATACTAAAGATTCCGGTTTATATCTCTGAGCGTTTGAAATAAAGAGGGTGGTGCTCGTGAAGTTTGTCCAACAGTGTATAACATCTAAAAATACTTCTGTAAAGCTACGACAAAACTTTTTGATCAGGATACAAAGATGATGACGGTTAATATTGAATTAATGATTAATAATGGATATATGAAATTTTGTGCGCTTAATTGAGAAAATAGCTGGTGCATATAACTGTTCTAAAACTGAAAAACATTTATCCTACTTTAATAAATGTGTTTGACAGAAATACTACCGGAAACACAGTCTTGTGATTCAGTTTTATTTATTGTATAATATAAGTTTTAATGTATTTTAATCTGTAAAAATTTTTACTACAAAATCACTTTTACAAATCAGTTATGCGAATTTAATCCCAAAAAACTTAACCACTGATAGAAATTTGACTGATCTTCATTTGTTGTTTATATTTCTGTCTATGAGTTGGCTCTATGCATATTAGAGAATAGAATTGAAAGAAGGTGACTACATGCAATCAGAAAAGTATTGTATCATCAAATGCTTAGGAGAAAATGAATAATAAATGAGAACCATAACAAATAGTTTTAATGATTTGTAATGCCTTGCAGTAGCAAATATAATAAAATTAAATTAATTAAATTGCAAGCCTTGCATACATTTAATTAATAATATTAGTTACATAGATACTAAAATGTTACATCAGATTATACATGTCGTTACAGATCAATGTGTCTGCAAAATCACAATTAGCTACTGCTATAAAGGTATATAATATTAAACTGTTAAGATTTAGGACGTAAATATAAATTAGTAAGTCATTTTTTAACACACGATTGTCGGTCTTAGTAGTACATGGTACGGCGAGATCTCGAGAGTAGGTCGACCTGGAAAGTGCAACTTCTTGATTCTTCGAAGTTTCTCATTACCAAGTGGAACTAAGCCCGAGGGTCGTTCTCTCTTCTGGAAGTCTTTCTACAAGTACTTCCACATGCTGCCGGCTATTACATATCTTGAAATGTCTATTATATTTTCTCGGTATATCTTGTTCTGTTTCGACACATTGTCTATATATCAGTAGCGTATTAAAATTATCAACGAAATTGATTTTACAGTCTATTTCATGTTAAAATAAAATAAATATAAGCAGACAAACAATAATTCGCTGCAATGAGACTGCTAAGTAGCGAAATGAGAGTAAAATTAAATAAACCGTAATTACTTTTACTCGTATACATACATTACACTGAGTTCGTCATGCGTATACATAAGTGTAATGTAACATCTAATTTGTAAGCAAGGACGCATACGACCGGCAATATTTAAATTTTAAATTGATATATGAATGCAGAATGGTTAATTGATAAAAACGGTATAATCATTTGGAATAGACACTCGAAACTGATACAAAATACTTAAGCAAATTTAAATGTTCAACTCGGTTTTAGAAAATTCTCGATATTATATCATGCTCTTAAAATATTAATAATAAATGTTTGGATAAATATTATGGTATTAAATATCTGTAAAAATAGACCAACGCATATGAATTTGGCACACGTAAATATGAAATGATCAGAACATTGAGGTAATTCCATTTACTTCGTCGTTATACACTTATTTGCAAAAGTTCATTCTAAATTTCAATTTCAGAAAATCACTGAATAGATTATATACACTACCGCTCATAATTATTTAGGCACTCTAAGTTTGTGGTATAAGTCATAGAAAAATGAGACAAAAATGTACGTAGATGTATTTATTTTGTACTTACACATATTCTTATGCAATACACGTAACAAAAAGAAAGAAAAACACTCAGATAGTTTAAATTTTCGATTCATCGACGTGGCCACCGTTCGATTGGTCACTGCAGCGCAGAAACGCGGCATTCTTGCAATCAGTTTTTCGAGCGTGTCTGGAGTTATTTTCATCCAGGCTGATTGTAATGCTTTCCACATATCACCAGCAGACTTTGGGGCTGATTGACGTACGTGCCGGTCGAGTTCATCCCACAGCAACTCAATTGAGTTTAAGTCAGGGCTCTGGGGTGGCCATTCCATAATTGTTAAAACTCCTTCTGACTCCAAATGTTGCAAATAGTCCATACATAGTTTGGACGCGTGTTTTGGGTCATTATCCTGCTGGAAGACAAAATTCTGACCCAAAATTCGTGTTCCTGAAGGTATTGCATATTGCTGCAAGATGTTTCGGTAGCCTTCTTTTTTTAACGTACCCTCAATTTTGAAGATGTCGCCAATAGTTGTTCCGCCAAAGCAGCCCCAAATCATGACGGATCCATCCCCATGCTTCACGGTGGGAACAATACATTGTTCGCTTGCACGTTCGCTCGCCGATCTTCTAATAAATGTACGCCTCCGAGATTCGAAAATTTCGAATTTGAATTCATCGTTCCATAGGACCTTGCTCCAATCTTCCACAGTGATGTTCACACGCCCACGAGTCGCTTTCGTTTATTTATTTTTCGTGGCAACGGCTTTTTCATAGCAATTCGCCCATGAACACCGGCTCATTGTAGACAACGTTTAACGGTCGCTACGCTAATCGGATTTCTGCGATGCGCATTTATTTCTGCGGTGATTTTCGGAGCCATTTTTGCCTGTTTCTTTTGCTGGTAACTATAATTTTATGATCCTCCGCAACTGTTGTCTTTTTTCGCCTTCCACTTCACCTTTTATGTAAAATACCACCACTTTCCCGAATTTTTTTGACGTTGTAATCGACAGTAGCAGGGAGCAACTTCAATTCTCGGGCTATTTCTCGATTGCTTTTGCCACTCTTATGGCTAGGCGATTAAAAGCGCGCGTGTTTCAATATTTAGTTCTTTTGTTTTCGGCATTTTCAACAACCGTCACACGGTATTTCACACTTAATCTTATCACGATGAATATTAAAATACGACTGATGGTAGTTTCGTAATTTTACCCTAAGACTTTCACATTTTTGATATTTATGATAATAATCCCCTTTCAGGTAATAGAATACTTTAAATAGTTTTATCGACGAGATTTTTATGTATTATGATTGTATTTCAGATAAGTATATATTTGTGCAAGAATGGTTTTTAAAAACAGAATATTATGTAAATAATTCTAGAAAACATGGGTGTCTAAATAATTATGAGCGGTAGTGTACATACATATGATACATAGATATAATATGTTCCTTTAAAATATATACAGCTGATATATACTATCCATAATTTTCATTCTAATTCACATTATAAACGACCACTTAGCTATTATTGATTGTTTATATTACAATATCGGAAATAATTTGTTGCTATTTCTTTGTCTGAAAGTCAAAAAACCAACCAAGTAGAGTGCTTGGATATCTATAGTATACGTCATCACAAACTACTGAATTATGGATTTATGGAGTAGAACAATAGAAAATTATTTTATTTAGTTAACTACCTCTTTGGGAACTTGTCTTTGACTGTATCCATCACGATTTTTAATATTTGTTGTAATCAAGGATTAAAACTTTAACATTTTGTTATCAATTTTGTGAAATAATTTAAAACTGAATGTATGGATGCAATCTTCTTTGTGAATTGTATCTAATTATGAGTTTTAATACAACAACTACATATATTAATTTATTATTATTTTAAAGAGCTCAATAGTCGCAGAGGTAAGTGCTATTAGGACATAATTATATCAGTGCAACATTATTTATGACGAGGCAGTGCTCTAACAAAGCCATAGAAACTTATTTGTATACATAATTTACACAGCTAGAGCTGCAGTAGTAGTATTGACGACCAATACAACTTAGGACGCCGTTGCACCTATACCCACCAGAAATCTACCGCGTGATTAAAATTTTTAAAGTGGTTTGTGCAGTGGGTTATTGTGTAAGATAAAAAATATTGTATAAATACATTTAAATATTTTCTTATACTATATTGTTCACTAGAAAATCTCGGGTCATCTTACAATGATATTGTTTGAGTCTACGTTTATTTCTTGGTACATAATTAGCGTCAAAACCAATAAATGAATAGTGTCTTCATTTGCTGGGCTTGCAACATTTCGTCAAATCATGCTAAAATACTCTCTAAATAAGAATATTTATGTATATACAGTAGGTGTTCAATGAATTAGAAACTCTTATGATTTTCACAAAATATTGCAATAAAACTCCTTGTACGTATATTATGTATTTTATTCTATACAAAACAAGTTGTAAATTGAAAATACAAGTAGTGTAAATCAATATTTGGTACTACCACCTTTGACTTTCAGTACTTCTCTAATTCTTTGTGGCATACTATTTATACAGGTTTTAATTATATCCCTAATAAGTGCATCATTTTCCCAAATTTCTTCAATTCTGTTTTAATACATTTATATTTGGATTATGAAATGTTTTTATTTTCGATTTTAATACGTCCTAACAGTTTTCTATTGGGTTTAAATCCGGGGAGTTCTCACACCAAGGAAGCAATGCCCGTACTTGCTCTTCTAAAAACTTTTTTACAGGTTTGGCTGTATGGCATGGAGCACCTCGTGCATAAATGTGTACGACTTGTCTTCTGTACATATACCTTGCAAATATGGCAAAAAAACATCCCTCAGCATCTCCAAATATGGAGTTTGGTTCATGGTTCCAGAAACAAAGTACAGGGGACCAGGAACATGTTCGGAAATGCAACTCCATATCATCACTAGTGGTGGATGTTTAACAGTTTTAACGAGGCATTCGTTCTTGTACCTTTCAGATGGTCTTCTTGTCACATAAAAGCGCCATCCGTTACGGATTCTATCCGACATTCGTCACTGAAGATCTCCTAATAAAGAACACAAAAATCAGAAATAACTAAACATCACACTGTTTACTAAAAAAATTTTTTGTAAAAACAAAAGAAAGTACTAACTCTTTTCCAGTCATCCACAGTATAATTCTGATGCTGTTTAGCCCATTGCAATCTCGCTTTCTTCATCCTAGCAGTTAGTTTGGGCTTCTTAACCGGACGTCTACATTTTAAGCCGCCTTCGTAGAGTCTACGACGCAGTGTCATGTGTGATATTTTTATGCCATCTTGTCACAGGTTTCGAAATATCGTTCGTGCCGATGCCCTACGGTTTAGTAAAGCCGTCGATATTATTTTTCTGTCCGTTCGAGAAGTGGTTGTTCTCTTTTTGCGACAGTTTCTTCTATATGATGTGGTAGGTGGTAAGTTCTGTGTTAGCCGTTTCAAAATTCGTGACACCGTAGCAAATGAAACTTTCACACTTTTAGCTATTTTCCGCTGGGTTAGTTTGTTTTCAATCAGTAATGAAGCAATAGTGTCTTTCGTTTCATTACCGATGTCTTTTTTATGGCCTATGCCGACAAATAACAAAACACAAACTTAATATCACTAAATATATACAAAAGTGTCTTAATATCTGTCTATACTACACTAAATAACTGAAATAATAATAATAATAATAATCTATATATTTACACTATATACAAAAATACAATAATTTATTTACACTAATTTCGAAAAAAAACCACTTATCAGTAACTATTTTCGACAACGCAATTGGCGGTATCTGAGACGATATTGCGATCTTCGGATTTCTACCTGCTAGCGAAGGGTATTAAAAGGAACTATTACGATGAAAAGTGGTATTTATAAAGTAAACAATAAAGTATTGTGGGATCACCGAAAGCGACTACCAGCACTCGGTGGAGAACGGGTCGGCGGCAGTTGTGAAGACGCACGACGGCCGAAGGAACGTTGTATTATATTATGATTATATTGTACTATTTTGACTTGTTTTGTTGATTAAGTGAAATGTCAAATGACATAACATAGAGACATGTCGATCGATATTAACTGTCATATAAAAGTTGTCATAATAAACGAATACTTCTCGAAGTGTCATAAAACGTATCCCACAAAATTGGGGGCACAACCGGGATATGTGCATTTTCGGGAAGACGAAAGGTGTTTTAAGACGTGAAAGGAAAATGTTAATGTGAAAGACGCGGTAAAAAAAGTACGAAGACGACGAAGAAAAAGACGAGTGTAATATCGAAGTGTAAAGACCAAAAGTATTAAAAGGTAAATAAAATAATAAAGACATGATAGAATAAATCTAATTACATTTTAAACGAGCGAAAAGAAGGAACTTTTAAGTGAATGTAATAGGACAGTAAGACGAACATATCCATTGAGACGATCGGGCAACAATGACGACATTAGGACAAATATCTCGAGTGGCCGCGAATATTAAAGCTGCACCAACAGCTGTCATTAAAGCGATGCACAAACTAATTTTTGAATACGAGGGTGACCGGAGTAATCGAAAACGACTGCGCGCGTTCGAAGGATTTACGTTTGCGGTAGATTCAGGAGAATACACTAAGAAAACTAAATACGCTAAAGATTCATTAAGTGAACGTGATTTAACATCTATTGCGAATATTTTATACGTAGATTATAATCAAGCGAATAAAGACATTTTAATAGCAAAAATTTGTAGTGTTTTGATAAACTTGGCGCAACTGGAGAACTCTATAAAGAATTCGGAAGATGAAGAAACGGATGATGACGTAGTAGAAGAAGAAACTACTCAAAAAGTACAGCGTGCTCCAAGTCCAACAACATCAATCAGCGCTACTACAGTACCAACGTTTGGTATCAGCTTTCGGGACGTTGAAGGATCGATAACTCCATTTGACGGCAGCAAACATCACTCAATTAAGAAATGGGTAGAGGATTTTGATGACCTATCTTGCTTACTTGGGTGGGGTGAGTTGCACACATACATTTTCGCAAAGAAATCTCTACGTGGCCTAGCTAGATTATTTGTCGATGGAGAAAAAAACATCAAATCATGGCCATCCTTAAAAGTAGCTCTTATTAAGGAATTTTCTAAGAAGCTAAATAGTGCTGAGCTACACAAATTGTTATCGGATAGGAAAATGAAAGTGAACGAAACTATTCAGAAATATTTTCTCGTAATGAAAGAACTAGCTACTCACGGGCACATTGAAACAGAGGCATTAATCAGTTATGTAATTGATGGGATTAAAGGCGACCAGCACAATAAAATAGTATTATATGAAGCTACTAGTCTAGACGAATTCAAAACTAAACTGGATGTCTATATTCGAATGACAACAAAATCTCAGAACAATAACGTAAGAACGCATAAAGATCATTCAAAAAGCCCGCAATCTCATACTACTAAAGAACGCAGATGTTTTAATTGCAGTCAAATTGGCCATAAGTCAGCTACATGTCAGTCAAAGCATTTGGGTATCAAATGTTTTAGATGTAATGGTTTTGGACATAAGGGCTTCGAATGTAGATCTAAACGAAGTTCAGCATCTGAGACATCTACTCATTCAAATGAACAAGCAGCATCAGCCACGGTGAACAAAATGTATGCAACAGATTGTAAGAAGATGACGAAAGTAGCAACAATAGAAGATGTAGAATTCACAGCCTTAATTGACACGGGGAGCCAAGTTAATGTTATTAATCAACATATATACAACCAGCTGCATAACCCCAAGTTGATACCTAACTCCATCGTATTAACAGGTTTTGGAAAGAGTACGGTTAACACAGTCGCATGCATAGAATCCCAAATTATCATTGATGGGAGTACGTTCCTTACCAATTTTTATATAGTACCAAATGATGTTTTATCTACACAGGGTATAATTGGATTAGAATTATTAAAACAAGCTGAACTAGGTGTTGACAATAATGGCGTCCAAATAAGTAGATTACCAGAAGATGTACCAGTGATGAGCATTGAACCTCAAATCGAGTACGAACCAGATGTAGGTGCACAAGTAGACTGCCAAATACAAACGCAAGTTGAACAAGTAATGTGCAGTTATCGACCCGAGAAGGCCAACAGTGCAAATGTGGATTTGAAAATAACATTAGCGAGAGAGGGCGAACCTATTTTTCACAGTCCACGTCGTTTGCCATTCGCCGAGAGAGAAATTGTTGATGTACAAATTGATGAATGGTTACGACAGGGGATAATAGAACCCTGTAGTTCTGAGTTTGCAAGTCAGGTCGTCCTAGTAAAGAAAAAAGGAGCGTCACATAGATTATGTATAGACTACAGAATGATTAATAAACTGATCATCAAAGATAGATACCCTCTCCCCTTAATAGAGGATCAGTTAGATAAGTTGCAGACTGCCAAAGTGTTCTCAACAATCGATTTGAAAAATGGATTTTTCCATGTTAAGGTAGCAGAAGAGAGTCGCAAGTATACATCCTTTGTTACGCATAATGGACAGTATCAGTTTTTACGAGCTCCTTTTGGACTATGTAATTCACCAGCAGTTTTTCAGCGATACATAAATTGCGTCTTCAGACAAATTATTACAGAAGGAATCGTGTTACCATATCTCGACGATATAATCATACCATCTCGTGACGAGGAAGAAGGCCTTAGTCGATTGCAAATGGTGCTCCAGACAGCAAAAGAGTACGGATTAGAAATAAATAAAAAGAAATGCCATTTATTGATGAGGAAGATAGAGTTCTTAGGCCATGTTATCGAAGAGGGTAAGTTATACCCATCCCCAGACAAAACGCGAGCGGTAATGAAGTTTCCCCAACCTAAATGCGCTAAACAACTCCAAAGTTTTCTTGGTCTAACTGGATATTTTCGCAAATTTATAATGAGTTATTCAGTTATCGCTAAGCCATTAAGCGACATGCTGAAAAAGGACAGACCATTTGAGTTTGGAGAGAAACAGGTAGAGGGAGTTAATAAATTGAAACATCTACTGTCAGTAAAACTAGTTTTAAATATTTATCAGAGGGACGCAGAAACGGAACTTCATACTGATGCAGCTAAAGACGGATATGGCGCTACCTCTTAGGCACCAAATTCAAGATTATTACAGATTGCTCTGCATTCCAGAAGACAATGGAGAAGAAGGACTTAGGAACTCGAGTCGCACGTTGGGCCCTATTACTAGAAGAATTTGAGTACTGTATTGAACACCGAAAAGATAACAGAATGCAACACGTCGATGTCTTAAGCCAATACCCTATCATGACCATAATGGCTACAGATGGTCTCCGCAGTAAAATAATGAAAGCACAAGGAGCGGACGAAGAGATTCTAGCGATTAAAGAGATTTTAAAAGAGAAACCTTACGAGGACTATCTAATTAAGGACGACATTTTATACAAATTCAGAGACGGTGCCGAAGTTGTCGTGCTCCCCAAAGCGATGCAGAATAGTATCATCAAATCCGTTCATGAAGAAAGGCATTACGCAGTAAGGTGTACGGAGGAAAAGATAAAGCAGGACTTTTACATGCCTAAATTAAGGGAGAAGATCGAGAAAGTTATAGGAAACTGTGTGAAGTGTATCTTATACAATCGGAAACGTGGAAAGCAAGAAGGATACCTAAATCCCGTACGTAAAGAAGACATACCACTCCATACCTATCACATTGATCATCTCGGTCCTTTAGAATCCACCCACAAGAACTACAAACACATCCTAGTAGTAGTTGATTCCTTTACCAAATTTGTTTGGCTATACCCCACAAAATCCACAACGACGAAAGAGGTTATATCAAGACTAGATATCCAAAAAACAACGTTTGGTAATCCATCTATTATCATATCCGATCGTGGAGCGGCTTTCACAAGTCAAGAATTCGAAGAGTTCGAATTCAAGAATTACTGTAAAGAGGAGAATATTAGCCACATTCAAATCACAACTGGTTTACCGAAATCCAATGGGCAAGTTGAACGAATGAACTCTTCGATCATATCTGTGATAACGAAATTATCTGCAGATGATCCATCCAAGTACAACAAACCATGAATGCCACATATCATCGAAGTATCAACACAACTCCGTTCGAATTATTAGTTGGTTCAAAGATGAGAAGCAAAGCGGATTTACGAATGTGTG
This sequence comes from Holotrichia oblita, assembly GCA_023690525.1. Lineage (NCBI taxonomy): Eukaryota > Metazoa > Arthropoda > Insecta > Coleoptera > Scarabaeidae > Holotrichia > Holotrichia oblita. Next base: position 99,713,908 of record CM043019.1, read on the forward strand.
AACTGCTAGAGGAAGAAGCAAGACGACAGTTTAATGACGATAGAGAAGATCTGCGAAAAGAAGCGAAGACACAAATCGCCAAAGTACAGGAAGAGAATAAAAGGACATACAACTTACGACGCAGAGAACCGAACAAGTACCATATCAACGATCTGGTGGCTATCAAACGAACACAATTCGGGCCAGGATTGAAGTTGAAGGCGAAGTACCTGGGTCCTTATCGCATTGTGCGTGCGAAATATAATAATTCGTACGACGTGAGAAAAGAAGGGTTTCACGAAGGTCCCAGCATCACTTCAACCTGCGCGGAATATATTAAGCCGTGGTGCACATATGAAGATGATGCATCATCCGGGGCAGATGATGAACAGGACGGCCGAACTGTGGGATCACCGAAAGCGACTACCAGCCCTCGGTGCAGAACGGGTCGGCGGCAGTTGTGAAGACGCAAGACGGCCGAAGGGACGTTGTATTATATTGTACTATTTTGACTTGTAATTTTGTTGATTAAGTGAAATGTCAAATGACATAACATAGACATGTCATTCGATATTAACTGTCATATAAAACTTGTCATAATAAACGACTACTTCTCGAAGTGTCATAAAACGTATCCCACAGTATGTTTACCAAAATTTCCGGGAATAGAAGATATTCACAACTAAAATAAGTTTTAAAGTACTTTTCAAGAAGTTTCTAATTCATTGAACACCTACTGTAGCTTCTTTGATTGTATTTATCATATGTTGCCACTATATCAGGGATCAGCAATTAAATACGTAGTTTTATAGTATTCATTTATTGTCACGTATTTAGAAAAATAAAATGAATGAATGAAAAATGAATCTTAGACAAACTTAAGTTGAGTTTACCAATGCATTTTAAAGATATCAAGAATGCTCTTTAAAGAATATCAAAAGCTCTTAAACAAAGAAAATCCAATCGCCGGCAGGAGACCTGGAATTGTTTGTAAAACATCTGCTGAAGATTTATAAACGACGAACGGAAATAATTTTCGGGGCTCCAGCGTCAGTTGCGGAGGAAGTGATCAGGTTTTGGTTCAATAAATTAAGAAATTTTTCGATTGAAGAAAATTGTTTAGATGTACTTGGCTAGTGTTAGAGTTTTAGTTGTGACAAAATGGAAATTTGGAGTTACCCAAAAACCAGTGTAAAGTAAGGCAGTAAAGACTATAGAACATTCTACACCATTGCAGGTACCGAAAAAACCGTTTTACCACCTAAAATGATATTTACATATAAAAAAATATCAACTCTTGTAATAAAGTCTGTTCTCGAAGATTGGACTTCGAGCAGGTGACTGCGATAGGATGACGTTAGCATCTTTCAGCAAATTTCAAGTTAACGACATTTTAAATACAGATTTTGCTGTTTCTGTTCAGTAAGTGGTTCAGCAAAATGTCACATGCGTTGAAATCTGCAAAAATAGTAAAGTAAATAAGGTGGATATCGAAGTGCTACGAATACATAACAAAAATAATAAAATGAGATAAACCATAGAGCATAGAAAATATTTGGTCCTTGCATTTATCATGGCCAAAAAAATGAAGACTAATTCTGTAAGGACAGTAAAAGTGCAACTGGGAAAAAAAGTAAAGAGAATGAAATTACAAAGTTAACTTTCCAGTATAGAATGTAGAGGAGAAAAAAATGTAAAAACAGAAGTAACGGTTAAATAAGAAAGCGATTGAATCAGCTGTCAATTCAATCTCCAGCAAGGAGAAATGGACATATAAATGAGATAGTAATTCAACTGAAATAATATTGAAAAAGCAATGTGGTCGTGTGTAGTTGGATGTAGACTAAACCAAAAAATCAAATATAGTTTCAGAAAAGCTTATTTATTAAGAGAAATAGTATTTTAATGTGTGTTAATTTTGCAATACTTCTTAACCGTTTTAAAATGCAACAGAATTAAGTTATTTTAAATTACTATTATTGAAATCAGTCGTATATAGAAGTTTGCTATTTTTTTCTTATTGCTTATTTATTAATGTTAATAGTAAGTTTCATTTTTACTTGAATTATTAGTTAGATACATTTTTACCATGTTTCAATTTTGAATGTTTATTTATTGAATTTTAGCAGTTCATTTATTGGTGTTCATTCATTAGAGAAATTTGTAATTTTTTAAAGAATTACAAATAAAATTGTTTCTTCTTTGGGGCTAAAAATACATACATATGTAGTAAAACTACATAGTTATGTATAGAATATCATGACTTGCCGTATTTTTATATCACCAAAACAAATTATTTACACAAATGATCATTATTATGCCTGAATACTGATAATTGTGGTGCTGCTTATACTGCCTGACTTTTAACTTGAAATAGAATTTAAACTGATGATAAGTAAATTCGGCATGCGCAGTTCATGAGTGTATTCTGTTACAAAACTTCTACATTGTTGCTTGTATCCCTTTCTATAAGTCAAAAATGTAGGTATATATTTAATTATTTTATTTAACGTGTATAGCACTATTATCAAAGAAATGCAATCAATTTGAATTCTTTTATCATTATCATATAATTAGGTGTCTGAGAAGTCATCGTAACACAATAATATTTTCGCTTTCGTACACAGCTAATTGTCATTGTTTTAATATTAATGTGTTACGGCCATTAAACTACCATTTCATCAAGTACACATAATGGTTTATGTATTCAATAAGCAAATATCTGGTAATTATAATACATACATACATATATATCAAAATGTACTTTCTGAACTTTCTTGGCCTTATTATTTTAATTTTTGCTTGCTTAAAATATTATCTTAAGTTTAGATTAAAGCGAAATGGAAGTTACGTTTGTCTAGTGGGTAAAACGGTTATTGTTACAGGCGCTAATACAGGTAAATAAATGAATTAATTAAATAATTAATATCAATATTTAACGTTATATAGATGTATACACTGCACATTTGTGAAAAAATAAAAAATATACTTCACGTGAGGTGTAGGCACGGTCGTTTTCATAATAGATAGATAAATAGATATATAAAATATTTCAAGTAAGTAATACTTCTGACACAGGTGAAGTTGAGTTAAATTTATACTACTAAAAGAGAATATAATTATATAATTTGATGATCTAAAATGCACAATTTCGTGTATTTGCTTATAAAAGTTTCGATGTTTTAGCTTTTTAAAGACACGCGGATTATCTTTCAATTGGAACACTTTTATCTCACTCCTAACTTCATAAATGTTGGAAGGTATGAGCGCCTTCTCTTAGTTTTAGAAATTGATAACTTCAAAACCATTGCAAATCAACAAATGAAAATGTGAATCATCAAATTGCAATCTTTTTAAATAACATTAACTCAACTTTTACTACACAGAAGAGCTGATATTGCAGCTGTTCATACTAGTCTTTGTAATTCTGCCAATAATAATAACTATTGAATTTAAATCTAATACTATAATGATATTATTCTAGATATATTTCTATGAAACATATGTACATACATATGTCGAACTAGCTTCGTTTAGGATTTATTTCGAAATTATTTTTTTCGAAAAATTTTTCGTTAGAAATAGTGCTAGTTTTGGTGTTACAAATATGGCATTTAAATTTTACCAAAAATAGTACAATCTTTGTAGCTCCTAACAATATGATAGATAAAAAAATTGTTATATATAGCGTGTTTAAAATTTATATTTCAGTCACCTTTAACTTTACGTAGTAAAGAGTTATTTATTACTGACAGCAAACTGTCAGTTGTAATAATGTGTGATAATATATAAGAATCGAAATATGATAAATAAAAAGTTGATATCATTTCCGGTTTAACTAGGAATACAACTCTTATGAATAAAGACTATCACAGAAAGCTAAACACATTTGCAAGTTTCAAATTCGAATAATAGCTACAATTCGGTGAGACACCTGTACATTACAACAATTTAGAACTATTAAAAAATAAAATTTAGATGTAGAAAGAAATAGTATATAGACAACTATATATAAAACGTGAAATTACTGCAACTAATGCAGAATATGGGTTTCTTCTTTTAATTTAAATGAAAAACAGTAGTTTCCTACGTGACGTTTCGGATATATTTTAATCGATATTACTGTAAAACTCTATATTGAGAAAGCGTCAATGCTGAAAATAGTTGCAATCAGTAATGGTGTTAGGATACGGTGCATTCACGGTGACTGGGCGCCTGTATGACAAAATAACGATTTACTTTTATTGATTCATAGAAGGAAGTCGTAAGTATCTCGCGCAGAGCGCCATAGGTATTGGGTCCACGCCGATATTGCCAAAATGTTCTGGTACTGGTTGTATTTGTGTGCAAAGCTTTCGTAAGGGAGCATTTTCTTAATAAGTTAAAAAAATACTCAAACAGTTAGAAATAAAAACCGTTCTTCAAGATCATACCAATAGTAAATGACTAGGACAAGAGATACTTATTGCAAAAATTAAGCAAAATTGCTTTAAAAAGTCAACAGTTATCCAAGAATGTTATAAAAGATACGACTGGACAGTAATGTAACTCAAAATAAGTACGCAACGGTTAATATTATACAACTAATTAAAACTGTAAACTAATATACCTAAAAATATATTATACATATACAGGATGTGCCAGCTGACGCGGTTTCTTTGATAATTTGTTTATTTTACAGTATAGAGAAAAAAGTTTCAAATAAAAGTTGTCCCTATTTATACGGTGCATAGCTAGAAAATATTTTCAAATATACAGGGTATCCCAATTATAGAAAAAGCGTATGTAACTTTATTATTTTAAATGATCACCATTTTATACTTTTTTTAGATTCTACATGATATTTTAAGAAACTTTTATTCAGACCTTCCTAGACCAATGTGCTTTTTTTTTCGAGAAAATGTTTTATCAAAAATTTTGCAATTGCAGCGCTCTCGTTAATGAGCTGTAGGATCAAAACTAAAAAAGGTAGAAAATTTTGGTTTACGCAAAGTGATACGTCTTGAATTGCTTTACTATTTCCTATATTAACATGTACGGATCCTTTTGTTGACATACAGTTACTGCCGCCAACATTTGGAAACATTTAAATGCCAATAACTCTGTTTTTTTTTTTAATGAGACACCCTATATCTGTTTACAGGGTTGGATGCAAAATTAAATTCTCTTTCTTTTGATATAAGAATGTACCCATTTATCTTCAACCGATTTAGAGAAAAATGTATATTTCTTCTTCAAGTAGGTATATGATCTGAAAATCTCGCGGGCCATTTTATCGGTCCTCGCCTGTCGATCCACTACCTATAAAAGCAATTATCATTGAAATACCGGATGGACGATACGACAAACAGTCTTTCTAAAACCAGCATTGTTATTTGGAAGGCCAGAATTATTGTCATTTGGAAAAATTCCTGCTAGCACTGGAACAAGTTCACTTTGCAAACAATCTAAATAGCTTTCTTCTCTCAGCTATCAACTATTTAAAACCATTCATTTAATTTCTGCGGATGTTACCTCAACCATTCCATGAGAATTGCGACTCTCGAACGAATTTGCCAATAATAACATACAATTTGTAATAGGGTATGTGCATCAAATATTATGAATTATGCATTGACTGGTGTTTAGATTTTTAATAGAGACAGCTTTATAATATTGGTTTTAGAAAAAATAATCGCTAAAATTCTCGGCAAAAAGTACATAACAAAGTTATTCTTTCAAAACATAGAAACTTGTAGGACTGGATACGCTTGCAATGGAGCAAAGTTTTGGCCTGGTCTAGCCCAGACGTTCGCTCCAACCGATGACATTATTTCCGTATAACTTTGTATTACACCACTAACTTTGTGTTAATAAATATCTGACACATTTTACCACACCTTTGTATTTAAGATTTAAGATCAATAAATATGATTCTCTTTGAAATCAACAAATCCGGCCCTGACATATGTATATTAACAAATATACATATACGTACTATGAATTCTTTAATTAAGCTTACTTTGTTGGGATATGCATATCCGTTAGAGATGTGCTTCAATAATGAAAAAGGAGGAAAACGTTTTCACCACATTACTTTGCTAGTAGGTAGCAATACACAACAGTTGTAGCTATAGCTATATAGCCTGTGTCGCACAGTAAGTATACTCAAGATACACTCATACGAATACGCCACAACTAATGGATACTATAGTGACAACCAACTCGTTTAGTTGAAAATGTTTTATCAAACAAATAGTACTCGGTACACTATGTTTGTAGTAAAACCAATACCACAAAATTGTGGTTTAACTAAAACCACAAAAGAGAGTCGTTTTATTCAAGCAGCTGTTTTCGTATCACAAAACTTTAAATTCCCCGACAAGCTCATTTACTTTATTAGTCGATGCTAGTTTTATACATACAACTGCAACTGATCGTATCGATTGTCTGTGTCCGATTAACTAATTACATTTGTGCGAATAATCTTCGTTATACATAACATCAGCTAGACTTTATTTTGTGGCAAGAGTAGTCAAATGACTATTAAATTGTATCCTTGTAATTCAGTTCTAAAACGTTAGAATGTGTATTAATTTAAGAATTACTAAGAATATTAACACCAATTTTGTTCTGCTGTCAGCTATCTATTTTCTGAACACTGATCTTAAAACATATGTACATGTGTACAATATGTGTGTATTTTTAGGTATTGGTTTTTACACAGCTCTGGACTTCGCTGCACGAGGAGCTAGAGTAATTTTGGCATGTCGAAATGAACGTAAAGCACAAAATGCCCAGAATAAGATCATACAATTAACAAAAAATCCAAATGTAGTATACAAATTGATTGATATGACATCATTGTCATCGGTACGAGATTTTGCTCAGGATATTAATGAAACAGAGGACCGCGTCGATATTCTTGTGAATAATGCTGGAGCGGGAGGTTTAGGCGACCATTATACGAGTGACGGCTTACAAATTACCCTACAAGTCAACCACATTTCTAATTTTCTGTTAACACATCTTTTAATAAGTAAGTATACAAGACGACAAAGGAAATTATTTACGTGAGAAGTCGTAAAGCTTAACACAAATTGAATACATGTACAATATTTGTTGCAAGGAAATCTATGCTGCAAAGACATGTGAGACTATCATATGCATATCTATTCGTTCTCAGTCATGATTTCCTATATATTGACGTAGAGAAAACAATTCCCTATTCTGTCTTATAGATTTTACATAATAATATGTATTACATATTTAGTGTTCTTTCATTTTAGATAAAATAAAAAAATCCGCACCGAGTAGAATTGTAAACGTTTCATCTCTGTTGGCAAATTTTTCCAACTTAAAGATTGATGAAGTCAATAAGTTTCCATCGAAAATTACTCATGCACTCTCCGATTTACAATTGTACGCTAATTCCAAATTAGCTAACATATTGTTTACTATCGAATTATCCACTAAGTTGAAAGGCACGGGAGTAACTGTCCATGCTTTACATCCTGGAGCAGTGAATACTGAAATTTATAGAAGAATACCACCAATTTTCAAAATCGGAGCGGACATCATAATAGGGTTGTATTTTAAGGTAAAGCAGTTGCATATGACAATTACAATTCCAGAATAATTATTTGTTTTATTATGAACAAAATAACTTATTTTACAGACAGCAGAAGAAGGCGCTCAAACTACAATTTATACTGCTGTCTCTGAACAACTTGATGGAGTTACTGGAAAATTGTTTGATAATTGTACGGAAATTCCAATGTACCACAAAGCCCGAGATTCAAATTTAGCGCAAGCGCTCTGGAAAGTGAGTGAAGAATTAGCTAAATTAGGCGAAGATGAGAAAATTCTATATTAGCGTATAATAATATATACTGATTACAAGCAAAAAGGGTCATCAGAATCTATTATAAGCAGTAATCAGCGTTTCAAAATTAACGATCTCACAAATCATAATAATCATAGATATTTAAAATTTAACTGAAGATTTAGGGCTGCGGTTTTGCCTCGACAGTGTTTTGTTTCAAGTAGCTGTCATATGTGTTCTTACATAGACAAGTTTTATCTAGACCAACGAATACCTTTATAATACCTTTTTTTTCTAGTGAAGTATTTCTGCAGATAGCGATACAAAAGTTGTTCACAATATCAAAATAATATATCAACATAGGTTATTTTTCTGATTTTTGAAAGAACCGATACGCATAAAATACTCTTATTATAAAAGAAGTGAAAATAGAGACGTTGTTAGTGATTGTTGACTGATAAACAATATGTAGGTATAATAAATGTAAAAATAAAATTACTGTGGCAACATAATATTTTATATTGCATATAATACACCATTAAATACACAAATGAACTGTTGCAGTGTCAGTATTGTAGAGCTCTTTAGTTTTGCCTTTAGTTCTACCCCATGACTGTAAAGTACAGTTAAGCAGTAGTTGCTGCCGAGTTTCCCGATAGACTAATTCTACAAACTGCCACTCTCAAACATAAGGTATAAAATCCAAGAGTGATAGAACATCAACTGTATTAACTGAATGTGGTATTGATTGATTGATTTGGTCACTGGTTACCTGCCGGGTTTTGTTTAGTAGCGTCCCCTTATAACACCGCGGCCTATGGCCTATTGTATTATTCGGTACCAAGTGAATTTCCTTATGTAAACAGGTTAGATCCGGTAGATCTGTCAGTTGGTTAATTGGCCCCAGCAGTGGCAGTCTCCGTCGTTCCAGCGCAACGCATTCGAATATGACATGGTAGGTTGTCTCCTCCTCCTCATTGCATAGTCTACATGTAGGTTCGTCCTTAAGGATGCCAACCTTATGTAGATATTTCCTTCGACAGCCATGTCCCGTTAACAGGCTCGTGACTGTTCTAAGCTGTAACCGGCTGAGAGCCCAGCACATCAGCTGCCAACTGCCGTTATGGCTGCCTCATCATTCGTTTGCTATGAATCTGCCCTTCAACGCTCTTCCAGTGTGCCTGGTGTGTTTTTATATTCCACTCAGCCACTGCACCGCGTATCGCAGTTCTGGTTATCGCCAGGCCCGGTTCAGGTTCGGTGAATTTTGTTGCAGAACCTTTTCTTGCTAGCTTGTTTGCTATTTCGTTACCTGGTACACCCTTGTGCCCCGACACCCACACGAAAGTTACCTTGTTGTGTTTGGCCAGGGTTCTGAGGTTTTCCAGGCACTCCCAAGCTAGCCTCGAGGTTATCTGATAAGCTGCTAGTGTCTTTTTTATGAATCAGCTGACCCTAGCTTGTGTATGTGACGCCCTTTAGAGCACATGTGTCTATTGCTAGTATTTCCGTTTGGTATACAGTGGTATATTGCCCTAGTGTCAAATATTCTTTATGATTTAGGGTTTCACTATATATACCTGCTCCAGAACCTGTGGTCTTTCTTGACTTATCTGCATACCAGATTTAGGTTTGGCCCTCTGGTTTCTGTTTTCCTCTCCACTTATCCCAGTCTAGGACGACCTTGAAGGGTTTATCGAAGGAGAGTTTGGGAATCATTGTATCACTTCCCATCTCAAAGATTGGGATTGTGATTTCAGTCATTATGCTGGTGTCCTGAAGTGTTCTGGTCTCTCCAGTTTCCACCACATTTCAGTCTATATGCCCCATTCTTGCCTCCCTCCTTATGTAAATGTCCAAGAGGGTAGGTTTAGCATGGTTTCCATAGCAGCTGTTGGCGTGCTTTTTGTCGCCCCAGTGATACACAGGCAGGCCAACCTCTGTATCTTTGTGAGTTTTACACTTGCCTGCTTCTGTGTAGTTTTGGTCCACCATATCAGACAGCAACAGGTGTTACCACTGCAGTGTACAGCCAGTACCTCATACGTCTCTTTTAATCATGTTTTCCCAATTGTTCTGCGGGTGGTCATTAGTGCTCGTTTGCACTTTTCTATCATCTGTTCAAGATGTTTGTTCCATGTTAACTTCGAGTCAAAAGTTAATCCTAAGAATTTGCCTCTTGACTGAAATGTACAGTTGAATGTGGTATTAGTCAGTCTTCCGCTATTTTCACATTAGAGAAGAGGTACAGAGCTTTTAAATTTGAGTACTAACAAGAACTGAATGATAATGATGATGATAAAAAAATATATATAAAAGAATGGAGAGCTCAGTTGTCAAAACTGTAGACAACTGGACTAAAGAAGATACATACACATTTGCAATGGTTTTCTGTTACTTTTTTATTTGTACATGTTAATAGCACGTTAAAGCTTTCTTAGTTCATTCTTATATACAACTTGTAAATGAATAAGTATTAAGAATTGAGCGATATTTAAAATAATGTCTATTCTACAAATAAAGTTTTGACTTGTTTCTTAATATCTTTTCTTTGCTATGGTGTTTGCTAATATAGTCTCAAATAAACACGTGTTTTGGCTTCAATGTGTAATCTATTTTCTAAAGTATTTGTAAAGGTTAATGGTAGCCGTTCAATCTAAATACATCATTATATTGCAACAAACATGAATCTTATGTGGTTTTTGTCTCTTCTTGATTTAAATGTTCTAATAGAAATTTATTAATGACATTTTCGATTTGCATTTGTCGTATTTGTTTAGTCAATGGTTTAGTATTATACGTACTTGTATATTTTCGCAGTATTTTCAATTTCGTAAATTTCCGTAACAATCAGATTTTCTAATTATGCTTCTATTGCATCGCTATTGAAGTTATTCCTGTTTCTATTCCCACTACGGAGTAGTGGTATTAATTAAAATTAATTAATTAATTAATTAAAATATTACTACATTTTATCGTAACCAGAATTTTTACTATTTTACCTTTTTCTGGGTTCTAACTATTTACCAAGTTTTT